>JAHKKF010524015.1:4987-16812 GCA_019740295.1 Labeo calbasu | reverse complement strand
CATTATATAGAGAAAAATGCTGAAATGTTTTCCTCAAAAAACATAATTTCTTTATGACTGAAGAAAGAAAGACATGAACATCTTGGATGACAAGGGGGCCAGTACATTATCTGTAAATCTTTGTTTTGAAAGTGGACTTCTCTTTTAAATAAAACAAATAGAGAATAGTGTGTTTATAATTACTGTAAAGTCATAATTTCACTGCATTGCAACATTATTAGCAAGCCTTGCATTTCATCTCTGATGCTTGAAATGCTTAAACTGGGTGTTTTATGATATTGAATTTCCTGTGTATCATCCCATAAACAGATTGGATGTCAAAGGCTAAGTTCAGAGTGAAATAATAGCTTACTGCATATTGCGCAATACATACTCAAAGCTTTTTATAAATACGTCCAGTATCTGAATTAAATTGCGACAACAATTAAATTTTCAGTTTATTTCAGGTACTGGACTTCTTAGAATCAAATATGGTTGTTGTGCAGTTTTTAATTAAGCTTTTGTGTAAAAAATTACCTTTCTCATATCCGATCAAGTAATTAGAAAGACATGTTATAGATATCATATTCATAGTAGCTGCTAGGTCAGTTGTTGTTCCGGAAATGAAAGGTTAGGTGTAGTCCATTGTATTGTGGGATACGTTACATTGTACAGGATTCCATACATACACTACAAGTCAAAAGTTTTTTATTCTGTTTTACTGCACCTGCTGAAACTAAAGAGGTAGTCTGAGAATTTGTGCAGAGTGTAAGAACCCAGACCTGGGGAAAGGTGTCTATAAATCATAAATGAAATCATCAGTCCATTTGTCTGTGGACATTTTATGGATTCACCACCATCCTCTGTGAGGTCTGTTGAAGCTCATTAATACATTACAGTTATAGTCGCATAACTGATTCAGGGATATTTCTACTTTCCCTGACATGACATCGTTCTGGTCACCATGGCCTCTAGAATAGCTCATCCCTGTCTGTGGGCTATTTAGAGTGGGCTTTGATCGATTGGTTCTAGGATGTTAGAAGTTGGTACTAATTACCCACGGTGATGAGATGATTAACGCTGCCCTTTAATCTGCCCTTAAAGACAGTAATCATCAATGTCTTGTATCTGCCTTCTTATCTCTAGATACCTGCTTTACTCAGCCCTCCACCTGTCTCTCTGATCTCTTGTCATGTATGATTCCAGCTTCATCAGCCTCTGTGGAACATCAGAACAAGTTTGTATCATTACAGCAATTACAGCACTTCCAACTACCAGAACAGCTACAGCTAATGGCACAATTTATGACTCTTAACATTTCTGCAGTATGCATATAGAATACATCTGTAGGAGGTGAATAAATGAATAAATGAATAAATGCATGACCTACTATTTTTGCTAAAATGTGCAGTTTACAACAGAAGGAACACACTGCAAGGAATATACACTACCAGTCAAAAGTTTTTGAACAGTTAGATATGTAATATTTTTTGAGGAAGAATTTAAATATTTGTACTATTTAAAATAACTGTTTTTATTTGAATATATGTAATTTGGATCAAATAAATGTAGGCTTGGTGAGCAGAAGAGACTTTTTTTAAATATGCAGTATGGCTGCTATATGCAATATGCTGTGTGTGTGTGTGTGTGTGTGTATATATATATATATATATATATATATACACACACACACAGTTGAGATCAAAAGTTTACATACACCTTGCAGAATCTGCAAAATGTTAAAACAAAAAAAAAAAAAGGAGGGATCATACAAAATGCATGTTATTTTTTATTTTTGCCAACCTGAATAAGATATTTCACACAAAAGACGTTTACATACAGTCCACATAAGAAAATAATAGTTCAATTTATAAAAATGACCCCAGTAAAAAGTTTACATATCTTGATTCTTATGTGCTGTTACCTGAATGATCCACAGCTGTTTTTTTGTTTTGTTTTGTTTTTTGTTTAGTGATAGTTGTTCATGAGTCCCTCAGTTAAACTGCCCGCTGTTCTTCAGAAAAATCCTTCAGGTCCCACACATTCTTTGGTTTTTCAGCATTTTTGTGTATTTGAACCCATTTCAAAAATGACAGTATGATTTTGAGATCCATCTTTTCACAATGAGGGGTGAAAACTTTTGAACAGAATGAAGATGTGTAAATTTTTCTTACTTTGCCTAAATATAATATTTTTTCAGTTAGTACTGCCCTTCAGAAGCTACAGAAGATACTTTCCCAGAAGACAAAATAAGTTCAATTTACTCTAGTCTTCAAATTCCAAAAGTTTTCACCTCCAGCTTTTAATACATTGTGTTTCCTTATGAAGCATCAGTGAGTGTTTGAACCTTCTGTAATATTTGTCACTCAGTTGTCCTCAGTGTGAAAAGATGGGTCTCAAAATCATACAGTCACTGTTGAACCTTTTCAATTACAAAAAAAATGCTGAAAAACCAAAGAATGTGTAGGACATGAAGATTTTTTCTGAAGAACAGCAGAGTGTAACTGTTCAGGACAAACAAGGGACTCATGAACAACTATCACAAAAAAATAAAACACAGCTGTGGCTCATTGTTAACATGTTATTTAAATATAATCTTGACCATTTTAGCAAATTGGTCTTTGTATATTCAAAATTTTTTAGTTATATCTTCACAACGTCTCGGAACTGTCTGTACGACACTTGAACAAACTGTAGTACATAACAGGAAAAAATGTTTTACAGTTATCTTGTCATTCCATTCCATTTTAATCACTAGTCTGATATCATACTTGTAGAACTGGGTTTCATTTCCTTTCTCTCATCTCTCCTGCGCAGCTCCAGCCGAGATATCATCACTATATCATCAGTCTCACTCTGGATTACTGCCAGATGTTCGCTTGCCTAAAATCAAGAAATCGAATGCCACAAAAACATTCAAAAAAACTTGTCCACAGGGATCTCCATATGCCACAGAATCAATCGAGCAACCAATTTGACTGCCCCATTTATCTTCAAACATAACGATGGTTGGAGAAAAGAAAGTTGTCCAGCTGGATTGAAATTGTACCCCCCTCCTCCCTCCTTCCTATATTAGATATACAGGGTAATTTGTGATCAATCCTGAAATAGGGAAAAGTGTTAGTAGAAGACTTTGTGTCCTCTCAGCTGTGGCAGCGCTGGATTGAGTCTTAATCATCCAAACTATCAGCACAGACTGTGAATAAGCCCCTGATGGGCCCTTCATTTTGCTTGGTTGGAAATTCGCAGAAAACCATCATTTTGCGTTAGTTTCCCACTGCATGCATATATGCATGTGCGTGCGCACACGTCCACGCTCTGACATTTTGATTGGCTGTATAGTACGTTTTTTGTTGACTAAATCTCTCTGTGGTCGTGTAAATTAGAACGCCTTGGGCTTTGAATGCTACCCGTGACGCTGGGCAGATGGTGAGGTTGAACTCCAGAGTGATGAATCAAGGGTTCAAAATATAGATCAGTGCAAAACACTGCAGAGGCTGCGGTGAAAAGAGCACCCTAAAAATAACTTTTAGATTAGTGCTTGAACAAATATAAAATTGACATTTAAAATATCAATCAATTATGACCTACTTACACTACCAGTCAAAAGTTTTTGAACAGTAAGATTTGTAATGTTTTTTAAAGAAGTCTCTTCTGCTCACCAACCCTGCATTTATTTGATCCAAAGTACAAAACCAGAAGATTTTGAAATAGTTTTACTATTTAAAATAACTGTTTTTTATTTGAATATATTTTAAAATGTAATTTGTTCCTGTGATTTTACAGTCTTTAGTGTCACATGATCCTTCTGAAATCATTCTAATATTCTGATTTACTGCACAAAAAAACACCATTTAATATTATTATGTTGAAAACAGCTGAGTAGAATTTTTTCAGGTTTCTTTAATAAACAGAGAGTTCAGATGAAGAGCATTTGTCTAAAAAAGAAATCTTTTGTAACATTATAAATGTCTTTATCATTCATTTTACTGAATTTAAAGCGTCCTTGCTCAATAAAGGTATAAATTTCTATAATTTCTTTACCAAAACATTATACTGATTCCAAGCTTTTGAATGGTATAGTGTATAATGTTACAAAAGCTTTTAATTTCAGATAAATGCTGATCTTTGGATCTTTCTATTCCTGAAAAAATGTACACAACTGTTTTAAATATTGACAATAATAATACATGTTTCTTGAACAGCAAATCAGCATATTAGAATGATTTCTGAAGGATCATGTGACACTGAAGACTGGATTAATGATGCTGAAAATTTACCTTTGATCACAGGAATAAATTACATATTAAAATATATTCAAATAGAAAGCAGTTATTTTAAATAGTAAAAATATTTCACAATAATATTACAGCTTTTGCTGTATTTTAGATCAAATAAATGCAGGCTTGGTGAGCAGAAGAGGATTCTTAAAAAAAAACATTAAAAAATGTACTGTTCAATTTTACTGGTAGTGTAGATGAAAAAAATGTTTGCATGAATAAACAAATAAATAAATAGAAAATTTACACAAAAGTGGCACAGACGCACTTCTGAAGTGGAATTTAAATGTATTTACACAGACTATTTTAACAATGTCCTTACTACCTTTCTGGGTCATTTGAATGTGTCAATTGCATTGCTGTCTATGCAGGGTCAGAAAGCTTTTGTATTTCATCAAAAATATCTTAATTTGTGTTCTGATGTTTTATGTGTGTATGTTTTATACACTGAAAAACTTTCTTCTATAGTAAATTAAACCTTTGAGATGTGCAGAAACCTTCCAGTTGTTATTTATACATTACAATGAAAATATCCTGGACAAATTTAACCCTAGAATTACAATGCTCAAAACGGATGAAACGTAAGCAAAACACATGCAAAACAAATTTACATCCCTCAGTATTCTGTATATACAGCTGTAGTAACCCTCATACACAGTAATCCTTCTGTTTTCTCTCTCATTTACATAAGCTCCACCTTTTTCTCATCATCTCGCTTAACCTATGGAGTTTTGACATCATCAGAGCAGACCAGAGGCTTAGTGCTACAACACACCTGATGGCTACAGGTAAGACTTTTTGCTTCCTCTACTGCATTTATTACATTGGCACAGAGATTTGCTCTGTCTATAAGTCTGTTATTGTTCTATCAGTGTTTGCTGCTAAGCTGTGTAAAGGTAAGGGGGGAAGGGATGTTTTTGGTGCTGTGACACCAAATCCTCTGGAGGAGCACAGATGGTCACCATAGACACCAAAACATAACCATGACGATAACAGGGGGCACCTTTGGTGTCACACCTTATATAGATGAAAACAACCGAACCGAATCAGTGTTGGAGGCAATATGCAACACATAGCAATTATTAGCAAATACTCAAGAGTCTTCAGATCACTCTTTAATTTCATTACCTTTATATATATTTATATATAAAGATGAGACAAAGTGTAATCTTAAAGGGATAGTTCATCCAGAAATTTAAATTCTGTTGTTAATTACTTAACCTCATGTCATTCCAAACCCATAAGACCTTCATCTTCAGAAGACAAATTAAGATATTTTTGATGAAATCCAAGAGCTTTGATGGTGGATGTGGTGAATAAGTTGCCAGCGATCAAACTGTTGATTTTGAATTAAAAACGATAGTTTTGCAAATATGATTGAGATCGCGAATATGAGCCAGATGCTGAATAAGTTTCAAAAGGTAACAAAGTATGCTTTATTTTATTCTTCTGTAATTGTTCTTAAAATATTAAGAGGGTTTTTTGCTATTGCAACAGTTAGAGATCCTTCCGTGCTGGATATATAGATTTGGCTTGCAATATGACCTGAATATTTAATAGTGGTTGGCAAAACATTCATGAATTTAATGGTTAATTCATGTGTATTCAGCTGTCAACATGCTTTTCAGAGAGACACATAAATAACAGGGAAGTCATTTACTATAAATAAATGCATTTTGTTCTATTAAGATTCTCCTAAATCCGCTTTCTGCTTGTTATTTCTGTTTACATTTAATTCGAATTAGGAACTGAATTGAAGTCATTCTGATTTTTTTAATTACATAAAATTGATTTTGAAGATGCCAGTATGATTTAAATTCACAAAAAATCCAGGAATCCATGTCTATCTAAACCGATTTACTTCTATTCTAAATTAGTATTCCTAGTTACAATAGACTATCCAAGTCTTATTTCATAATAAGCCTGGCCCCTTTCTAGCAGGACAGCTAATCCAAAAACAAAGAACAACACCTCATTTTCATTACACTGATTTATCTCCAAAATTGCCCAGCAGCTTTGTATCCAAGAAAAAAAATAATGTACATTCTGTCTTCGTTCTGGAAGAATTGCTTTGTAACAGAAGCTTCCGAGTAATCTAACAGCAATTTTGGTGGAATTGTGATTTAGATGATCTTTATGTTCCAAAGAGATCCTGTCTGGCTGGCTTCTCATCTTTTTGTGATACCCAGTTTTTGTAATCAACAGCAAAGCCATCTGGGTAAGTGCAGAGACACCTGTGCTTTTTGGGTGAAAGCCACTTAAGTGGAAGCACTGCCAGACGAGAATGCCCTTCTAGCAATGACAATGTAAAAACATACAGTTCAACGTCACAACATGTTATTCCACCCCCACACTATGCATTTTATATTGCTCTGAACCATTTGGAGGATTAATACTTAACCTGTCTATGTCATCTAATTAGTTTCATGTTGTGCATCTTTTCACATTTTCATCCTATCTGAGGGATCCTGAACGTAAATTCTTAATATGATGAATGATGCTCACCTCAGCTAAAGCTAACCTTTAGTTTAACACCTTGTGGGTCACAGCACCCAGACGGAGATTAATCTTATTTCTAAGTTATTTCATCCCTGCTGTGATATCCGGTAACTTGAAAATCAGTCTGATTAAGCTACTGTCAGTTTTTACTTTATGAGACGTGTCGAAACTCATGCCTGGAATATGAAATCATTAAACAAGATGTCAAGGTCTGTTGACCAAGGGTGGTCTGATGCATGTCCAGGGAGTAAAAGATCACAGATAATCAGGCACTGTACACTATTCCATAACTAACTAGCTGACAGCTGGTTGGTTATTAAAGTTCTTTTTAATTGGATTTCATCCAAGACTGAACCAGCAATTAGTCAGAGAACATCCAACCTATGAAGCTTTAAACAAGACATGCAACATTTAACTTTACAGCAGTATTTTCAATGCTGTTTAACCAAAATGACCAGTTTCTCTAGTTATAGTTATCCTTCCGCCTCTATGTTCAAGACATATCATTTAAAAGTTTGGGGTCAGTAAGATATTTTTTAACACTTTACAACAAGGTTCATTAGTTAACGTAAGTTAACTACATTAGTTAACATGAACTAAAAACGAACAATGCTTCTACAGTATTTATTAATCTTAGTTAATGGTAATTTCAGCATTTACTAATGCATTTTTAAAATCACAAGTTGTGTTTGTTAACATTAGCTAATGCACTGTGAACTAACATGAACAATAAATGTATTGTTCATTGTTCATTCATGTTAGTTAATACATTAACCAATGTTAACAAAAGACACCCTATTGTAAAGTGTTACTGATGTTTTTATTTTAAAGAAATTAATTTTTGGAAAGAGTGGATTAAATTGATCGAAAGTTAGAGTAAAGCTATTTATAACGTTACAAAAGATTTCTGATTTCAATAAATGTTGTTTTTGAACTTCTACTGTTCTGAAATATGTATCAATAGTTCTATTAATTTCTTAAGCATCAAATCAGCATATTAGAATGATTTCTAAAGGATCATCTGACACTGAAGACTGGAGTAATTGCTGCTGAAATTCAGTTTGCCTATGAGAATAAATTTCATTTTAATCTATTTTAAAATAGAAAATTGTTGTTTTAAATTGTAATAATATTTTAGTTTATTTTTAATTAAATACGTGACCCTGGACCACAAAACCAGTCTTAACGTCCTGGGGTCGGCTAAAGCGCCGACGGGAGCACTCGCATATTTTCCAGATGACAGCAAAAATAACTCAAATTGCTCCCTCAATTTTGATTGGACACATAAAAGTAATACATCACCTGAATCGGTAAAGAGTTTACTTTTATTTGTGCATGCTCACCATATCAACAAATGTTTGTGGCTTTTTAAAATAAAGAAAATATACAGGGTGTCCTTTCAGTCTTCTCAGTCTCCATGAATATCCAGTTGAAATGCGTCACTGAAATGAACTAAAACTCGAATACATGACACAAACATGAGAGATATATCTATAGAACGCTTGAAATGTCTCGTTTTAAATGAAGCAAGTTTAATCAAAAACGCATATTCTGTGTTTAAGTAATCTGTATGAAACCAGTGCCATGTCCTGTTTTTCCCCTCTGAGCTCATTACCTCTAATTAGATCACGCCCACGCGCTATTCGCCGCTATTGTTATTACAAACATCCAAGTGAGAGACGCGCGACATGACCGCCCACATCAACTCGTAAACAAAGCAGCAACGTGTTTGTGTCAGATACTTTCATTTTTGGAAGAAGGCGCTAAGAGAAATAAGCCTTGTGTAAACTCCAGATGAGGATGCGCTGAGAGGAACAGGCTAAGCTTGTTTATCTCACAAACAGAACGCGAGCGCGGCTGCAGGCAGCTGACGAGAGGATCTTATACAGTGTAATTAATGTTTCTTAATGGCATTAGATAATGTGTTGTTGTGACATAAACTTGAACGCATGTAGTCTTTACTGTTGAATACTCTGTCTGCAAATGTCTACTCAAACGTGTGCATAATGTGATTAATAATAATTTAGTTTCTCAGATGTTGTTTTTGTACTGTATAATAATAAATACAAAGCATGTGTGCATATGATAGCTATAAAAATCACATGGACAATATTAGTGATTGCTAATGTAACAATATAGTTGATCCTGGCCTATCAACATGCTCACTGATTTATTCATTTATTTATTTATTTTAGTGACCAGATACCTATATGAATATTTTTAGGGATAGAAATTATAGAACTAATGCTTTTATTTAGCAAGGATGCTTTAAATTGCTCCTGATATTAACATGCTCACAGATGTTTTTTATTTTGTTGTAGTTGTTTGTGATCTGACCTGCACAACAGATGAATCCTGCAAACTTTTCCTCTGAGAGCGCTGTACCAACATCAGATCTTCAACTACACTAATATTCTATTGTTAAAACAAGTTCCTCGACTACTAATGATGAGTTTTGCAAGCACTTAAATATCAGGTATGATTTACTTGTTTTACTTGTTGAGCAGAATTCAGAAAACAGTTTTTAGGAATTACACAACGTCTGTTCACATCTCTGTGGTTAGATCAGTGTGCTTAAGTAGCACGGGTATGTTTGTAGCAATAGCCAACAATACATTGTATGGGTCAAAATTACACATTTTTGTTTTATGCCAAAAATCATCAGGATATTAAGTAAAGATCATGTTCCATGAAGATATTTTGTAAATTTCCTACCGTAAATATATGAAAACTTAATTTGGATTAGTAATATGCATGGCTAAGAACTTCATTTTGACAACTTTAAAAGCGATTTTTCTCAGTATTTAGATTTTTTTGCACCCTCAGATTCCAGATTTTAGTTGTAATAGTTGTATCTCTGCCAAATATTGTCAAAATACTATTAAACATATAAAATACTACTAAAAAATTAACAGTAGTGTATATTTCTTGCACTCAGGTTTTTTTGTTTTGTTTTTCGAGAAAGCAACTGCTTATATCAATATAAAGTGCTTCTCACTAAATTAATTTTTATGAGTTAATGATTAACCCTTTAACTGTCACCTAAGTTTACTTTGCCATATTACAAATAAATCCTAATCTAATCATGACAAACTATTCATCATTGGTCTAAGACTCCTAAATAGATATTTTACGATATTTTTGTGTTACAAATTATGTAGGAAAAGTAATAGATTAATATATGTCAAGAGTGCCACTTAAAAAATCTACATCATAACATGAGTTCTGACCTTTTTGCCTTTTTCCCTATCACGTTTTAGAAATCATAAGAAATTATATATCAGCTCAAAACTTAAAATCTCAAAATTCATCCTTTGAAAGGCATTGTAAAATCAGACGTTGCATTACCATGGAAAATGTACATCAAATCATATTACAAAATGTTTTCATTGATGAATTATAAAAATTTAAGTGCATTTTTATGCCTGTGTTCAAAAATGGGAGTGACAGTTAAAAGGGTTAAGTTGATGGTTAAGATATTTCCACTAATCTTTATCGCTCAGAAGACAGTTGGACAGACATATTGCAGTTTATGATGACGTTTTGGTTTCAGTAATATATGTGAGAATGTAAAGGGATGTAAGCCGGTATGTAATTTTATCTATGTTTGATAAATATTACTTCGACTCATAACTCACATTATCAAGTCTGCGTGCTTTGACACTGCATATATCATTTTCAATAATCTATGCTAAATTCAGTTTAAAGCATTAGTAGACATCAATAATATAAGTGTTAATGTCATTTGAACTGACTTCTCATCTTTTCATCCAACGTACTGCCACACAGTAAACCAGGATCTTATATATGTGTATTATCATATACATGTGACATATTTAACATTCATGTCATGCAACCAGTTCTATTGGTATGGAAGCTGAACGCGTCGTCTCTAGTTTTTACTGTCCACTTTTCTTTTTTGTGCAAACTTTGTTTTAGTGTCTCTGTAACATTACTTACAATCTATTTCATAATGAATAGAGTTTAAGTGCCTGTCCAGAAGCCAAAAATTACAGCTGAATGAATCTGAAGCTGGCACTTTTTATGCACATTTGACAGTTTAACCTTCCTTTTAGGAAATACTTCCCACTTTACATGCATAAAGAGGGAGAGGGAGAACATCAAAGAAACAGGTTTTTTTATTGGCCCCCGAGCTTATTTAATTTTCCTTCCTTTTAATTTGTTTTTCAAAACACTTTGGTTTTTCGCTCTGAGCAGTGTAGATCAAACATCAGAAGAAGCTTAAATGACCTCCACTAATCAATGAACTCAAAGCAGTGGATGAGAGATGAGATTCAGGCTAGTACTGAACTGCTTTAGGTTCTGAGGGTAAAGTACTATTTATGAAGTAGAGAGTCAGTTCAGTTCTAAGATTACAGGTTAATTTTTTTTAACATGTTTTTAAAGTTTTGATGACGTATATGTGACCCTGGACCACAAAACCAGTCATAAGGGTCAGGTATTTTAACTGACTTATACAACATTATACAATTGATTTATACATCTGAAAGTTGGATAAATATGCTTTCCACTGATGTTAGGATAGGACAATATTTTAAGATACAGCTATTTAAAAATCAAATCTGAGGGTGCAAAAAAATCAAAATATTGAGAAAATCGCTTTTAAAGTTGTCCAAATGAAGTTCTTGGCAATGCATATTACTAATCAAAAATTAAGTTTATATTTATATATTTTCGGTAGGAGATTTACAAAATATCTTCATGAAACATGATCTTTACTTAATATTCTAATGATTTTTGGCATAAAAGAAAAATCGATAGTTTTGACCCATACAGTGTATTTTTGGCTATTGCTACAAATATACTCATGCTACTTACAACTGGTTTTGTGGTCCAGGGTCACATATGATGACCTTATAACAGCCTTACAAATTCTTTGGAGGTCAAAGGTTTACCCAAAACCCCTCCATCTCATCTTCAAAATCCTATTTTTATGTGCTAGGCACATTGTAAGCTATTGGGTGAAAAGGAATGAGAATGAAAAGGAATTATGTACCATATTAAGCTCAAAAAAGCTGATGTCTGTACATTCTTGGTCAGTTATTG
>JAHKKF010524012.1:21915-62055 GCA_019740295.1 Labeo calbasu | reverse complement strand
TATTATTTAAACATTTGATTTCTTGTATTTTTGTGGCACAATTCATTTTAAATGGTTTTATACATTTGTATTTACTATTTAATCAATTAAAGACTGTTTACTGCTTTTTTTCTTTTTAAAGAAAAGGTACTGATTTCATGTATTGTACTGAATTGTAACTTACACTAGGTGGTGCTAGTGCTTGCACATTCGGCCATACATACTCTTACTGTCCTGAATGATGCAACTACAGAGTTTTATTAATATTCGCTTAGTCCTGAACAAAATATGTGCTTTAGTGATAAAAAAAAAGATGTATGGCAAATTGACTGACACTGTTGTCCTGAGATAAGAATTTTAATTTTTATGTCACATAAAATAACATTTCCCACATTTCTGGAATTTCATTCCGTACAGGTACATGCATAGCAACACATTTTTGACAACTTTTTTTTTTTCTTTTTCTTTTTCTTTTTTGAGCAGATTATTTTGTTCTTTTTTTCTGTAGGAAAGATTACAACGAGTCATCCATACCAAGTGTAAACCCTTCTCCAGCAAGACTTTAGTAAACACTTCACACAGACGATTTCTGGGGGTCCAAGTAAAAAACGTTACCCTTTCATAATACTGCTTTAAATAATGTTTCATCTTTTAAAAAGTATTGCATTAGAAGCCAAATATTTAAAAAAGAGATAATGAATCAACAAACACACATACAGGTCACTTTTTAAGAAGAGTTCTGCATTGACAAGAAAAACATATGGAAGCATAAAGAAACATCAAGGACAAACTAGACTCTACATGTATTGACAATTAATAATTCAGAAAACTTGATTGCCAGTATTCAAGGATATGTTGACACATTAATGAGCCAGAGGTTACTCCACCATCTGTAGATTTTTCTTTTTAATCAATTTCTACCATTCATGTGGCTTCTTTCTGTAATTCTAAAAGAAGAATTCTTAAAGAGAACTTTCGTAAACCTATATTTCATCTCAGATCTGATTTATTTTAGAGCTGCAACTATTATTAAATAAATAAATACATAAAAAACACAAAAACTATCAACGCACAGTATTCCCAACAAATATGTTAAAAGTTTCTAATAAATGACTGTAGGATAAATCTCCTGATTTGATTGTCCTCCTGCTGCTGAGTACACCAGCATGGAATTGTAAAAATGACTTACGTTGTTGACCACAAGGGGAGAAACTGGTGCTTGTGAAAAGTTGAATATGTCCACTTTAAAGCAGAGGGGGCAAATGGTCATTTTTAGTCATGACAAATGAAAGTGTCCATTGTCCAATTCAAAACAGCAGGCTGTCATCAAGGGGGACAACTAGTTAAGTTGTCCCTCTTGTCCTGGTGTCTTTATATTTATTACATGTGTAGAGGTTGGGGCCCACCTTTATAATGTCCCGGGCCATGTGAATTCAAGAGGCGATGCTTGTTAACAGCTCTACCATTTCTACTACTGTGGACTGTCCACTATTTCACGTGCTCTGCTGTGTGTGACGAGCAGTAAAACTTCTTGTGTGTTATAAAGTTTGAGAGGTTGTTGAACTGGATGTCACATGGACGGCAGTACTTTACATTACTCGTGGTGGCAATGGACCCATTCAGCACTCTCTTGAGGCTTGTTGAGACTTCCTCAGTCTTTAAAGATGGCACCAGCATTGCGCTTTCCTTACAGTTGATGGGACTGTCTGCATGGTTCTCCGGTGTAGGGGAACCGTGTTGTTTATTTCCAGCATCTTCCATCTTGTCCTCAAGTTCAAGACTGTCCTTTAGGGATGAAGACTTGTTCTGGTTATCAGAGTCATCTGTGCTAAGATGGCTACCATCAGGCATCGGCTGGTCTTTCTCCCCCTCACTGCCCTCATTTGGACTCTGCCTCCGATCACTTTGTGAGACTAGCATCCCTGTAGCATAATCAGTGGGTTTGATTTCATAGTAAGGCCAAATTTGCTCATCAGGTCTCATTTTCTTAGCAGGACTTGGGTAACTTCCAGAGGGCTGAAATAAGCTCCTCATTTCATCTTTTATTGGGATTGGTTGTTCCTCACTGGAAGCTTGGATGTCAGGAGTTGACACTGCATTGGGATACTCAGTCTTTCCATGCGGAGCTGGGAGCTCAAAGAGGACATTCTCTAAAAGGTTAGTATTTCTATGACCTTCCTTTTTGATGTTTTTGATCTCAGCAGAAGTGTTTTGCAAAAGACTACCTGGGCAGAAGTTCTGTTTGTGCTTGAGATAGTCCTCAACTTTGTTGAAACTTATCTTGCACACCACACACTCATGATAATCCATAAGTCCTTTCGAAGAAACAGGAGTGTTGCCAAACTGTGGCATGCATTTTTTACTGAGATCTATAGGTGCATCACCTTCTTCCTTGGAGATTGTATTACATTTTGACACAAGAGCTGATTTTGTGACTGTCAGTGAAGCCTCTGGATATTTGGGTAATAACCCCTGGATCATGTTGTATCTCTGATGGTCCCTGAAGCTGTCCAGTGTGTCCTTTGAGATGTATGGACCTCCTATAGTAGGCATACCAAGAAATGATGTCATACCCATAGGTGGAATTTGTTCTTGTTCAGGAGTGACCAGTTCATATGCCTTTCTTCTTTTACGAGGACGCACTGGCTTCTGATTGGCTGCTCCTTTATTGTGTGCACGTTTCACTTGAGGATCATGGCGAGTGGCACAGTAATACTGCTTGTGCACCATGTAGGTCTCATGTCGGCTAAAGGTGATCTTGCAGGCCTCGCATGTTGTGTGGTTGGGGTCAGTTTCAGTGGGTGGCATTTTCTGGCTTTGCAAATCCAGCTGTGTACCATTCGGTCTCTCTTGTGCACCAGATGGAGTTGAAGCTTTTTTAACTTGTACGGACAGTTCATCTGTAACTTTTCCACCTGCAACAGGATTGCAAGGGTTTGGCTCATGCCCTTTCACTTCAGAGGGATGGCCGGCGTTTAGCATAATAGCTAAACTAGCTCCGATTTTAGGGCTTACAGTGCCTGCTGGTTTATCCAGAATTCCAGGGAAGTCATGTGGCTTGTGTGTGTTTTCCCAACGACTGTTGCAGTAGTGCTTCTTGTGAACCAAATAGTTATCAAGGTTATTGAAGGTGATATTGCATTCAAAGCACGTTGCTCCTTTTGGGACAAGTGTGCTGTACATGACTGGAGGATAAGAGTTTCCCCCATGACGTAGCCTGCGATGGACCAACTCAGACATTTTGGCCAATATCTCAGATGCCTGCGGTCCCACCGTAATATCCTGTGAGAACGGGACATGTGGAATGAAGGGGGGTAAGGGAAAGGCAGGAGACAGGTGGTGTTGAATAGGTGAGGAGGCTAAACGGGGACTAGAAGGTTCTGACTTTACTCTTGAGTATGAAACACTAGCCTTGTTTCCTGAGTTTCCCTCACCCTTAGTAGATGTCTGGCTACTTTCTGTGCTTTCCAGCTCTGACATTTGACTTATATCACGTTGTACTGTGCTTTCCTGAAGGTCTTTCATGTTTGCATTAGCTCTGACTTGTTGAGGACTGCCTGCAATGCTGCTAGGAGAGTTATCAGCTTTGTCTTCCTTGATGAGTTTGCTGACCACACAGCTGTGTCCATGTAGCTCCTGGTGTTTGACCAGTTCTCTGGGGGTTTGAAATGTGAAGTGGCAGTGGCCACATCTCAGGCCGGTTTGGGACAGATGGGAGAGGATGTGGTGCTGGAGTACCATAAGGGTTTCAGCAGTGTAGTCACAAATTGTGCATTTCAAGTTGCTTCCAGTGGATATCTCATCTGACTTGAGACCTTGAAAAACAAAACAGAAATAGTGTTAATGAGCAAACAATACAAAGTTGAGTTTAACCAAGGCAGTTTCTGTACAGACTCCTATACAATGAGATAGACTTTAGTTGGAATCCAGTTTGGAACATTTCCTGATACCCTATACCAGGTGTCCAATCCTGCTCCTGGAGAGCCAATGTCCTGCAAATTTTACTTCCAACCAGCTCCAAATCACTTACCTGGACATCAGAAGACCTTGATGAGCTGGTTTAGGTGTGTTTAGTTAAGTTTGGAGCTGAACTCTGCAAGACAGTGGCCCTCAAGGAACAAGTTTGGACACCCCTGCACTATATCCATAATTCCCTGTCCTCTCTCTGCTGAACTACCAAAAACACCTCAAACCACCCTAAGCTGGTTTAGCTGGTCTCCCAGCCTGACCATGTGAGGATCAAACAGACCAAGGGTGTCCAATCCTGCTCCTAGCCAACATCCTGCAGAGTTTAACTCCAAACAGCTCCAACAAACTTGCCTGGAAGTCTTTAGTGGGTCTGAAGACCTTGATTAGCTGATGTGTTTAATTAAAGTTGGAGCTAAACTCTGCAGGACAATGGCTCTCCAGGAACATGTCTGGACACTCCTAAAGCCCAGAGTATACTTCAGTTGTCCACGTTCTATGACGTTCCGCACTCTGTCCATGTGAGGCAATTTTTGTCATTAAAATTGTCCGTGCAAGTTGTAGCCCAACTTGTCCACTTACAGTACAACAGCGCGTACGCGAAGTGAATGTTTAGAGAAAGTGAAGACAAGTTCGATCCCAGAGAGTCGCAGCCTAGAGCATTCAGCTCCAACCCTAATCAAACACACCTGAACAAGCTAATCAATGTCTTCAGAATTACTAAAGCTATAGGCAGGTGAGTTTATTTTTTCAAAGTTGGAGCTGAACTCTGCAGGACTGAACTTGCCTAACCCTGCTTTAGAGTCTATTAGGTGGTACTGCACATGTGTTGAACTCGTCCATGTGCGCTCATCTGCATTACATTATACTTTGAAAGTTGTTTGGATGCAACTGTGCATGAGACAGAACGGAATGTGCAAAGTGAAGTATACCTGGGCCTTAAACTAGACTAGGGGTGTCCAAACTCAGTCCTGGAGGCCCAACGTCCTGCAGAGCTTAGCTCCAAGCTGCCTCAACACATCTGCTTGGAAGTTTGAAGTTAAACTCTGCAAGACAGTGGCCCTCCAGGACCGAGTTTGGACACCCCTGAACTAGACCAACCTGACCAGACTAGTTAAGACTTTGGCTCTTGAATAAACAAGTGTGTCTTTCTTATTTGTGACTGGTCAGATGGTTATTTGAAAAAGAATGTTTTCTTGATCTACTCACTGTTATGTGTGGATAAGTGCATTTCCAAGGCATGCGAGCCTGCAAAGCTCATATTGCATTGGGGGTATGTGCAATTGCGGAGCATTTGATGGCTGATATTGGCGTTTTTCTCTGCCACCATCTCAGGGTCCCTTTGTCGCCCACTACAGTAATACATAAGGTGGGCCTGGAGGTTTCTTTCACTCCGAAACCAGATGCCACATGCCTTGCAGGGGAAGATGTCTTCTACAAAGACAGAAATGGACACAAGCATATCCATACTGAATTATCTAAAGCTTGTGAAAATTTGCAAATTTAAATACAGTGAGGTAAAAAAAATCTGAGACCACTAAAAAACAGCATCTATTTTATATTTTTGTCATTTTATACAAAATTGATTAGTGACCTTGAAATAGTGCAGAATCTTAAATATTTCTTGTTTGTTTTATAATATGCTTTTCTTTTTTCACAATATAACTGTAATTTTGATTTGCAGTAATGTGACGAACATTATAACCCAACCCTATAGACCCCATCAAAGCAAATGCACTGTTGTTTGCATCAAATTCTTGTTAACTGTGATTACAGAATGGAAGAGGGTGAATATCTAATTCCTGCAAAACTGAAGGTCAGCCTCGACCCTTGGTAATTCTCTTATCCATGGCAAACATGCACATCAGAGCTGTGATGACTCTTTGACATGGATTTCCATTTTTAACCAAGCACATTAATCAGTCTATCCACTGTGGCAGAGGCCTGATAATGCAGCACTCACTGTTGATGATAGCGCCGGGCAGTATGGACGCCATGGCTGCTTGCTGAGGAAGGAGTTGGATGCCGTCCAGCTGTCGGGCCGGGTACATCCCTTGACCGTAGGGAGTTTGGGCTGGTGTTTGAAGATGCGAGTGCAAATCCACCACACATGCTGCAAGTTCATCTCCTTCCATGATGTTTTTAGTTGTGGAACACCACACATGTCCTCCTGTGAGGAAAAAGGAAAAGTTTGTATTTAATAGAGTATTTTAACCATTCAAAAAGTTATTTATGGGAAAGATTTGAGGGAAAGATTTTGACACAAAAGATGTCTTTTGTTTTGTTTTGTTTGGACCCCATTGACTTTCACTGTACGGTAAAAAAAAAAAATTGTTGCAAATATTTTTTCTGGCAATGTGGTATCAATGCAGGACCTCACAAACTTGTTTTTCAAAAACTGCAGTAGTAAGCGTCTACTTTAATCTATTTTATATTAAATACATAGAAATCAACATAGTGATGAATAGAAACGTAATACTTTTTGAACCCACATACAGCACGCTGTCCTACACACAAATACATTGCTTTGAAGCCGCAACAAACAAGTGAGGGACAAGTGTATTGCCGAAGACGCTGCCGCTAAGAGAATGGACATCTCGGATAAAAGTACAGCATTATCAAATTGAAGGGCTGCGGATGAAACATTCCACTGGAGTCCGCAGAACAAACTCATTAGCCAGTTAAAAAGGAGAGGAGTGCTTTGTGACGGAGATAACATTTATCTGTCTAAATGACGGACTTTCTGTCTGCGCGTCATCTTCCATTGAGGGGATTAAAGTTTTAAATATGACTATTTACAAAAGTCTGGAACGCAAGATAACAAGAAGAGACATGATATGCCAGCACTAAATGCTAGAATTAGGACGTGGACTAATTGGGGAGTTGGACAATGAGGATGAAGTACACTCAATGCTACCTTTCAAAGATGCGTGAGCGCTCTCTGACAGCATGTCGAGCGAGAAAAAAGTGACCTGTGATGCGCTGTCATGCCTCCCGCGGAGGAATGCTAATTGCATGTGTTTGGATGGGACTTTTGGTATTGTCGGTCTGACATGTAAAACAGATGTTTTAAAGCAATTGTGGTTTTGCTTCAGTATCCAGATTTATTCATAACAATTCATTAATGTCTTAACAGCCACTTAAAACAATAGTGCATATTCAGTAATTTTACCTTTTTTATTTTGTTGATGACAATGACAAAACCAAGTCACCAGTTTATTTTATACAGCTGAAGACAAAAGTTTACATACACCTTTGCAGAATCTGTAAAATGTTAATTATTTTACCAAAATAAGAGGGATCATATAAAATACATTTTTTTTTTTTTTTTTTTAGCACTGACCCGAATAAGATATTTCACATAAAAGACGTTTGCATATAGTCCACAAGAGAAAACAATAGCTGAGGACAACTGAGGGACAGTTAAGGGACAGTTGTCCTCAGTGTGTCAAAATCATACAGTCATTGTTGGAAAGGGTTCAAACACAAAAAATGCTGAGAAACCAAAGAAATTGTGGGACCTGAAAGAAATCTTTAAGAAATCCTGAAGAACAGCAGGCAGTTTAACTGTTCAGGACAAACAAGGGACTCGTGAACAACTATCACTTGCATTTTATATGATCCCACTTATTTTGGTAAAATAATTACAATTTTGCAGATTCTGCAAGGTAAACTTCAACTACAGATACTACAGTCATCATATTTATAGAGAACAAATAACATAATTGCAGTGTATAAATAATGTACAATTTCTAGTAGCATTTGCAACAATTCTCAAACAAAGATTAAGCAAAGTAAGTGTTGTTTAGCTTCTGCCCAGACTGCTTGTGTCTTTGCTATTTTAGTTCTGGCAGTGAAACAGAGCAGTCTGTCTGACCAGCGTTTATTTTGGCACGACGCGCTGTAGTGAAAACAATGAGCGGTTTAAATTAAATGCATGTGCGTCTTTCCTCCCTCTCTCTTTTATCCATGTATTCAAGCAAATATTTGGATCTGTCAATGAGATTCTTGCTCATCAAAGCTGGAAAGAATATAAGAACATTTATATATATATATATACATATATATGTTTGAGCTTCCAACCTGACTAAAAAATAAAAGATACAGGCTAAAGGTAAACTTCATAGTAATAGTATTTTTGGAGAATGGGCTATATGATGCCGTATGGACAGAAGACCGGTCAGACTTCATTCAAATGGTGCTTCTGAGGAATCTAACTATCAAGCCACAAGGTGGCGATGTCCTCACCTTTGAAAGCAAGGTCTTTTCAGGATCATTCATAAAGGTAGTTTGATTGATTCTGTGTTAAATACTGGAACTATAATTTTCCTTTTATTCGAATATACATATATGCATTATCTCATATATACGTATGTATATAAACATACATATACTCAATATGTGTGTGTAAAGGGGGAAATATGCTAACTGTATTTCATCCAAAAGAAATGTCCTGTATAAATACAGAATAATTCAGCATTTGTTTTTATTCAGTTGTTGGTAATAATATCTCTTTTTATTATTATTTTACACACACACACACACATACATACATATATAGTCTGATACTACATTAATTGTTTTTTGTTTGTTTGTTTGTTTGTTTTTATAAAAGCACAGTACTTGTTCAAAAGTGCGGGGTCAGTAAGATTCAATTTATTTGTTTGTTTGTTCAATCATTCATTTTTTAAATAATTTTATTTACTAAAGATGCAGTCAACTAATCAAAAGTGATAGTAAAGACATGATCATTAAAACAAAAATAACTGTATTTTAAGTAAATGCTGTTCTTTTGAACTTGCTGTACATCAAAGAATCCTTAATAAAGCATCATGATTTCCACCAAAAATATTCAGAAGCAAAGCAGTTTTCAACATTGATAATAATGTTTCTTGACCACCAACATCAGAAAAAAAAAACCTTTAAATGGTAGTAACAAAGAAAAGAAAAACAGGTTTCTATAGGTGATTTGTAGATCTGCTTCCCTTGAATGTTCCACATCAAACAAGAGTATTAAAGTACCTGTTACTGTACAAAGAACATGAATATTTAATCAAGTTATCGTTCTGAATTGTTTCACACTGTATAGGTTTACTTTTGACACCACAAAGTCTTCATGAAGTGTGATTTTAAAATAAAAAGAACAATAAACTATGCCTTCTCTGCTTTTTAACTGCAACACTGACTCACAGCAGAAAACGACCTACATTACTTGGTTCTTGGGCCACGACCGTCTTTATTCCACCCAGTGACTGTATTTAATGAGAAAGTCCTAAGAAAACACAGACAAAAGTGTCCTAAAAAGTCCAGCATAAGACAGTGAGATCTTGCAAGCGCAGCAGCAGTGTGTGTGAGACAGCGGGGAGCTCACTTTCACTGCTCGCTTCCATAAATCACATCTCTGCCTCGCTGCATCCCAGAGTGCATCAGTCATACGGCTCCGTTCCCCCGGGGGCCGCCCTCACCGAGCTTCTGTGTTCCTGGCCAGGCTGAGTTTCAACGCCCCGGGTATCACCTCTCCACCATCTGCCCCGCACACCTGCACCCTCATTGATCTCCTGGCCCTCGCGCTACATCAAACACACACCAGAGGGGCATTGTGAGGCTTCCTGTGAGGCACGGCCAGTCATCTGGCTGGGGTAGCAGGGTGTGAAGTTATGCCTCTTTTTGTATATTCATGAGGCGGTGCAGTCGGTGTTTATTTTCCCGCAGCACACCACACCACACCCCCGGCTTTCAGGTTCAAACTGAGGAGCGGCGGTAGCTTGACAGGTCTGCCAAAAAAATTACCCCGCCGTTTTCCAATTTCTAAATATGAGCTTTGAGAAATGAATCGTCTTCCTGACAGCTAGCCTACTGGTCCGGCTAAAGCGAATGCTGGCAGAAAGTGAGATTTTACTGGCTGGGTGAACTAAGCTCCTTATGAGTGACAGGTCAAGACCTGCATCTGTCTCGCTTTCCTTTTTGCTTTCTTTACGTCAGTCTGATGGATTCAATATGGCATCCTTGAAGAGGTCAAATCTTTGACCTCCACAGTTATTTACTGATAGTGGAAATTAGATGAATGGGATGTCACTGCTTATCACACAAGACCCTGTATACTTACAGTTCTTCCTTTAGGGGTAAAAAGAAGTTGGAAATACCTGAACAGCGTTTCACTGTTAGCAAACATCCTGACCCACATTTAGTTGAATATGCGGTCACATATTATTTAGGGACCACTTCTCACTATGAACTCTATTAATCTGGTCATGCAAAAGTAGGCATTAATATGTGCTTTGTAAGTAGTAATAAACAGCCAATATGCTAGGAATATCCATGTTAAAGGGTTTGTTCACCCAAAAATGAATATTAGCCCATAATTTAGTCACCCTCCAGGCATCCTAGGTGTATATGACTTCTTTCTTTCAGACAAATCCAATCGGAGTTATAATAAAAATCATACTTGCATTTCCAAGCTCTATCATTGCATTGGCAAGTGTTTCTCCTCATCAGTCCAAAACAAGTCCAATAAAGTGCATCCATCCATAATAAAAAGTGCCTCACACGTCCCTGGGGGGTCAATAAAGGCCTCCTGTAGCGAATCGATGCATTTTTGTCAGAAAAACATCCATATTTAAACGTAAAAATCACTTTAATCTAGCTGGTCGTACCCGGAAGAAGCTCCAGGCAGATGCTGTAATATGATGGTGGTGCGCAGAAGTGAAGAGCGCGAATGCGCAGTGGAGAGATCAAAAAAAAATGGTCACTGGATTTGTAAAGGAAAATGTTGGAGGATTTCGATATAAACCAAGAGGAGAGACTGGTTTTCCTTTGCTAAAGTAAGGAAACTTTGCTTCCTTTGCTCGTCCTGTGCCCTACGTCATCCACCTGGAGCTGCTTCTGGGTACGACCAGTCGGCGCAAGCTAGATTAAAGTGATTATTACGTTTTAGATATGGATATATTTCTTACAAAAATGCATCAATTTGCTACGGGAGGCCTTTATTCACCCCCTGGAGCCGTGTGAGGCACTTTTTATTATGGATGGATGCTTTTTATTTGACTTGTTTTGGACTGATGAAAAGAAACACCTGTCTATGCAATGATAAAGCTTGGAAATGCCAGGATAATTTTTAATATAACTCCGATTAGATTCGTCTGAAAGAAGAAAGTTGTATACACCTATGATGTCTGGAGGGTGAGTAAATTATGGGCTAATTTTCATTTTTGGGTAAACTAACCCTTTAATAAACAACTAGTTAATAGTGAGAATTGGTTTTTGAAAGTAGTATCAATTAACTATCTTGTCAATTAACTATCATGGGAGCGGCCTTGGTCTGTGTGACATCACATAGCCAAGAAGCAGAGAATGGCTTGATTTGATATTAAATATAGAGATTTTAAAAATACCACAGGGTGGTTGTGTACACACACTGCCAACACACATTTATGTTCAAACAACATGTACAAGTGAATTTTGCATCCGATGACCCCTTTAATAGTTCATAGTAGTACCTTAATACTACTCTATGGTACTAATATGCAGCTTTTATGGGTAGATAAGATAAAGAGTGGTTCCTGGCCCAGTAATAAGTAGATTTTCACAGTGTGTGATAAAAAGCCCATAATAAATAAAGAAAAAATAAATAAATGTATGATCTTGGGGCTGTACGCCAGTGCATTTTGACTAGCCGAGTCTACTGTATATTTGGTGTATATCTATATGTTCTAGTTTATAGATATGGCTTAAATCCAACCATTAGTGGTATTTTGCACCCTTCTTTGTTGTTTACCAGGTGAAAATTATCCCTTTGTTTCACAGACAAGGCTTAAAGGGGTCATCGGAAGTTTATATGATTCTTTAGGGTCTTAATGAAAAGTCTATAATATACCTTGGTTAAAACACCCCTTTTTACCTTGCCAAAATCAGCTCTGCAAAAATTATTCCATTTTGATCGAGGTTGCTTTAAATGCAAATGAGCTCTGCTCACCCCGCCCCTCTCTTCTCTCTGTGAAGTGACAAGCCTGTTTACTTTAGCAGTGTTTAGCCGCTAAACTTGCTAACTAGCACATTATTAGGAAAGGTGATCGCAAAGATTCTTAAAAAAAAAAAAAACAACCTTATACTCACTTCTGCTGTATGAAGCTGGATCACGAATGATTCACTCGAATATAGACAGATATATGTAGATCGGGAGGCGCATTCACAAACAAATGTAATCATTATAGGGTAGATTTGTACATACACTGCCAACACACATTAATGTTCAAACAACATGAAAAGTGAACTTAGCATCCGATGACTAAATCCTGTCTGCGAAACCAGGCCTATGAGTGGTAGCACACCTCTTCTCAAAAAGCCATGCAAACTTGGGTTTGTTCAAATTCCTAACCATAAGCACCTAACCGTAAATACAATGTAAAAGATGATTGCTGGAATATGTCTTCTCATTGTGTCACTTGTTTGTAATTATTCGTGGCACAGTAATAGTGATGCGTTCCACTAATAAATGCAAGAACTTTGTGTCGAACTGAAGATTTTAACTCCAGCTGCACCTCTGAGAAACACACGCACACAGATGCACACAAATCAATGTGTCTAAATATGGGACAATTTGTTTGTGGCTGCACCTCCACAGCCCTATGGAAGCCCCCTGAGATTGGCATAATGAAAAGCAATGTCTCCCACTTAACACCGGGATCCAGGCGCTCTCTCTGATAGAGGCCGGGGCTGTTTATTAAATGATGGAATTTGGCTGTTTCTTCCGCAGAATGTTATCAGCCGGAGAACAATCGTGCCCATGGTCGCACCCTCACTGGCTCGCCCGGCTGCTCATTAGCCACAGCATATTTAATCCAGAAGTTTCTTATCAAACGTGACACCTGCATCTCCGAATGGCACTTTCCCTGTTCATTGGCATGTATTTGGGTGAGTAGACTCCAAGGTGCTTTGTGGAGATTAAGAGAAGAAGAGAGAGAGCGAAAGTGAGCGAGAGAGTGAATGAGCGCTTATTTTATCATTTAGCGGGTCTGGACCGTATCCAAGCAGTTTTTGTCTTGTTGTTGTAATTAGAAAGCCTTTTAAGCGATAACAGCTGCTGCTGAATATGAATATGGATAGAACCACATCAATTCTGCCTGAGATAGACCCCCTTCCCATCCTCCCTCCCCCTCGCTTACTGTTTTTCATACTGCGGTGATCTTAATAAAGACGGAGGAAAGTGTAGCTAGCCGTTCCGCTCGCTTATTTTAGCATTTCTGATTGAAGTCTTTCTCGACAGTCTCTCTGTGTTACATGTGAAGCATTCAAATCACACACTCGCTGACAGGCAGCAACTCATTTCCATATCCCAACGTGTAATTAAGCTTTGTGACAGCTCCTTAATAGCTGCGCGCCACGCCGCCAGCGCTATACGTTGCCCGGCGGACGTGCCGTTGAATTGAGACGCGCATGCAGCATATACATGCTTGTAAGCATATGGCTTACAAAATAAAAAATAGATGACAATAAACATAAACATGAATGTAAGTGTGAACATAAAGGTAACTTTTATACAAATATGCAAACATAAAAGCATGTAAATAATAGCAAAGGTAAACATGAAAGAAAATGCAAAGGTGTAAACATTATGTGAAAATAACAAAATAAGTAAATTAAAACCACCAAACAGTTACCAAAACAGTTAAATCAAAGGCAAACCTTAATAAAAGCAAACGTAAACATCAACAAAATAGGTAAACAAGTCCATGTAAAGGGGCGTTAACAAAATAATTATGTAAATGAATGCATATGCAAAGATGAACATTAACAAAGTGGTTAAATGAAACCATAAATATAAACATAAAGGCAAATATTAAGGTAAACGTTAATTATTAATAAAAGTAATGTAAAACTATTCATAAAAGCACACAGAGGCATATGTGAAAAGGAAAACATTAAAATATGTATATAAATGTAAATATCAACAAAATAATTATGTAAATATACGCATATGCAAAGATGAACATTAACAAAGTGGTTAAATGAAACCATAAATATCAATATAAATATAAATGCAAATATTAAGGTAAACGTTAATAAACAAATGTTTATAATTAATAAAAGTAACGTAAAACTATTAATAAAAGCACACAGAGGCATATCTGTAAAGGAAAACATTAAAATATGTATATAAATGTAAATATGAACAAAGTAATGATGTAAATATATGCATATGCAAAGATGAACATTAACAAAATGGTTAAAGGAAACCATAAATATAAATAAATATAAATATAAAAATTAAGGTAAACGTTGATAAATGTTTATTATTAATAAAAGTAATATAAAACTATAAAAAAAAAAAGGACACAGAGGCTTCTGTATAAAGGAAACATTAAAATATGTATATATAAATGTAAATATTAACCAAATAGGCAAATAAACATTATACAACAAATGCAAATAAACAAATCAAAATAAGTAAATGTAAATGTAAACATGAAACAAAATAGGTAAACAAAGGCAAATCTAAAGGTAAATATTAATAAAATGAATAAATGTAAAGTAAACATAAATGTAAAGGTAAATATTAATGGTGTAAAAAAAATATAAATATATAAATATAATAATGTAAAGAAAACTGTAGAAAATACTGTAGGTAACAAAATAGGTAAACAAATACATGTAAAGGGGAAAATTAACAAAATAATTATGTAAACATGTTAATAGGTATATGCAAAGATAACCCTTAATAAAAAGGTTAAATTAAACCACGTATGAATGTAAATGCAAATATTAAGGTAAATGTTAATAAACAAATGTTAATTATTAATAAAGGTAATGTAGAAAAACTCAACATAATAAGTATAAATGTAAACATGACCAAAATTACTAAGCAAAGGGACTAAAAGGCATTAATGGCAAGGAAAAAGCAAAAAAAAAAAAAAAAGTAAACCTAAGTGTAAACATTGACATATCAGGGAAACAAGGGCAAATGTAAAGTAACTCTTAACAAAATTATAAATATAAAGGTAAACATTAACGGAATGTTTAAATATACATGTAAATGCAAACAAAACGGGTAAACAAAGGTTAAATGTAAACAAAATGAAAGGTAAACATAAAGGTAAACAAAGTCCGGTGATGCTGCAAGGATTTTTTGGTTCCCAAATCTGTGTAATTGTGTTAAATAAACATCTGCGCTCTTACACTCATCCGTCACCTTCTCTTTCTCAGGGATTGTTAGACACACAACAGGACACTCCCGGGCATCACTAGGGATTATGGTCGATGACTGACATACTATGCAAATCACTTTGTTATTTCTCCCAGTAGACCGTCCCTCCGCTCGCACTGGGAAGATTGGTGCGGCTCAGTGGAGTATCCTCTAGCTGATGCTTATGACCCTATAGAGTCACACCAGTGAGACACTTTGATCTGTGACTGAAAAACAACTGCAGCTTCTATAAAAAAAAAAACATCTCGGAAGGAAATTTTTTACTTTTATCTTGGGGTATTCAGTATTGTGGCTTGGGACCCTCTGCTTTTTTCCAGGTAATGGGATAGAGCAGGAGAGAGGGTGGGAGGGACGGAAGGAGGGAGAGATTGGGAGAAAGGGAGGAGAGATACCCCTCAAGCGAGCGCCTCAGTGGGAAGAGGATTATGTGCTTCTGCTTTTCTACCTTCTAGCAAAACTCCCGATTGGTTTCAGGAAAACTCAATTAAACTTTGTCTCTGTCGACTTCGTCTTCAGTGAGAATCAAACTGAAATTCCTCTGACATAACGCTGCAACCCTGAACCGCGAGACCCACGATAGATACAAGATTACTGTTTCAGATCCTCAAAAACAAAAACATGACAAAAGAATTTGCCACAAAAGTTTTTAACCCTTTGTGCACCCTTAGGGACATTTTTTTAGATCATTGTGATTGCCGCAATGCAAAAGCATAAATCTGGTCAAAAATGTGTATTTGTACTGTGATTGTAATATTTCACCCAAATTTCCTTACATAAAGCTATTTTACACTGGCTACAAAAAAAAGGTACACTCAGGACCGTAAGGAAAACAACTGAAAATATGCTGAAAAAGGCTTTCATTCTGTTGGCAAGGCTTAAAAATTGTTACCATTTTTTCATTTATTATTTTTTTTAACCTTTTTTTTATTATTAAGCTAATGGAGGAGATATTTTCTTTACCTGTTTCCTGCTTCTGCTGAAAAAAGGCCAAATGAAGTAAAATTATGTAATTGTAATTGTGTACCCAAAAAAGCAGTAAAATTAATGTTGTTGATAATCATTGATATATCCAACACTGTAATGATTCCAAAAAAATCTATGGAAGCCCGTTTCCGCCACTGAATTAAAAAAAAAAAAAAGTTTATTGCGACTTCTCAAAATTCGGACTTTTTTTCTCAGAATTGCGTGATACAAACTCACAATTCTTACTTTTTCTCTCAGAATTTTGAGATATAAACTCGCAACTGTGGGTTATAAAGTCGCAAATCTGAGAAATAAAGTCGCAATTGCACGATATAAACCGGCAATTCTGAGAACTTAAGTCAGATTTGTGTGATATAAACTGGCAATTGCGAGTTATTAAGTCAGAATTGTGAGATATAAACTTACAATTCTGTGAACATATCAGTCTTTTTTTTCTCCTCAGAACTGGACTTTATAACTCGCAACTGTGAGTTTGTATCTCACAATTCTGAAAAAAAAAGTCAGGATTGCAAGAAATAAAGTCTGACATTTTTTCCTCGCAATTGTGAGTTTGTATCTCGCAATTCTGACTTTTTTTTCTCAGAATTGTGAGATACAAACTCACAGTTGCAAGTTATAAAGTCCAGTTCTGGGGAGAAAAAAAAAAAAGACTGATATATATACTGATATGTATCTAGCAATTCTGACTTTATAACTCGCAATTGTGCGTTTATATCTCACAGTTCTGAGAAAAAANCAGAATTGTGAGATACAAACTCACAGTTGCAAGTTATAAAGTCCAGTTCTGGGGAGAAAAAAAAAAAGACTGATATATATACTGATATGTATCTAGCAATTCTGACTTTATAACTCGCAATTGTGCGTTTATATCTCACAGTTCTGAGAAAAAAAAGTCAGAATTGCGAGACACAAACTCACAATTGCAAGAAAAAATGTCAGAATTGCGAGTTTTTTGCAATTCTGACTTTATAACTCGCAATGGTGCATTTATATCCCACAGTTCTGAGAAAAAAAAAGTCAGAATTGTGAGATAAAAAGTCGCAATTTTATTTTGTATTTAGTGGCGGAAACGGGCTTCCATAAAAATCTGCTTAGCAACTAGTATATAGAATGTCTGACTGGGGGAAAAAAACTTTGGCATTATGTAAACAAACTGGCTTTTAAAGAGTTAAAATCCTGAAAATAAGTGCATTCTTGGTAGTTGTGATCAGGACTGATCACAAAAAAATGATTAGATAATATTTTTATGACTGTTTTTGGCACTGACATGTCCTCTAAGGACTTCTGTGTAGCTTTATTAAATTTACAAGGATTTATTAAATCGGGGGTTCAGAGAGTAGTTCACCCAAAACTCATATTGCTCAAACCTGAAAGCTGTTAGTTTTTCTATGCAACATGAAAGGGGAAAAAATTAAGAATTTTAAGAATTGCGCAACTCAATGCAATAAACATAATTCAGTCACCACATCTGTCAAGCTCCAAAAAAGGACTAAATAAAATCCTTTAAAAAAAAAAAAGAAGCTTTGACTAAAGATCCAAGTCCAATGTCCAATGACTAGAATATGACTGGATTGTATTGTATGGATGGATGGAGTATATTTTTAAAAAAGACTACATAAAAACATAAACATAACAACCAATTGGATAAACATGAAAAGATACTGAAATTGTATCTATAATGTCGCCTGAATCATCCTTTTTAGGTGGACTAATTTTCTAGGTGGAGGAATTCTCAAGATAAATGCATTTAAGCTGCATTACAAATGTTCCACATGGCTTTCTGGCTACTATCCACTAGTACTATCACAGGAAACTACAAGTGATAAGCCAACGACCACCGTTTCCTCTTGCTGTGATGTGCCAGGACTTTTTTCTTTCTGCTGACCCCGGATTCACCTTAACAGAGCTGCTCCTTCCCATCACAGACAGCCATAAGCCTGTCAGATATCAGTCCATCAAGAAATGAGACAGAGGGGGAGAGAGCGAGAGACAGCCGGCATGAAATATGAAGGGAGGAGAGCGAGAATCGGAGGGGTGGGGGGGATGATAAATCAAAAGATGAGGTCTACATCGTCTAATGACCAGAATAAACCTCTTTCCTGTTCAGTGGCAGAGCTCAGAGTCTCTGCAGTCCTTAAGCCGTGTCCCTCCTGATCCAGACATCCACTGCCATCAAACCAGGATTTATGACGCATCACAACCCCATGACAACATCCAGCAGCTTCATAATCTCATATTTTTCTGCCCGTGCCTGACATTTCCAGCCTCGACATTCACTCAAGATAAGCCAAAAGCCCTCTGACAGGATAGAGAGCACATATAAAACACACGCTTAAGAATTTTACTGCCCCCTTCGCGAGAACTCATCAGTTCATGAGACGCGCTGAGCCACACGAATGCAATCGCCACAACATTTCATATCAGACAGCTCAACAACTCGTATGCTGTTACAGGAAACACCGGTCCAGAACCACTATAGACCCTCATGGGGACATGTTCCCCTCGATATCCCAATGACAGGTCAACCGGTGTGGGTTTTTCCAATGGCAAATTCGTTAGGCGTGTACCCAAGTTTGTTTGACGTCAAGAAGCTTGGTCTGTCATCTCTGGCAAGTCTGCTTGAACACAGTGGTGTGGTTTGACAGACAGGGAACAACTGTACTCAATTTGGGCTAGGTTAATCTCAGCCTCAGATGTCACGCCTAAGTACCATTGGCTCAGCGTCTGATGGATATGACAGGCAAAACTGGAAACACTTCCAAATTGGTCGAATTCTAAAGGTTTTCTGGGACAGATGCATGACAAAAGCATTCTTTAACCAACCTGATCTCATGACGAAAACATAACTGTGGGAACGTTTACGTAAGACGCAAATTTGTACCAGCCCTTACGAAAAAGAAGTTTATTCAAGTGTGCTATTAGTATACTTCTTTTAAACTAAAAATATGAAAGCGTACTTTCAGTGTACTTCTCAGAAATGTGCTTTACAGAACTTCTGTACAGAATTTCCAAAACACAAAAGAAGAAGAAACGGAAACAACAGATCCTTCCACACATAATCTAACACAATCATCAGACACAAAACAGCATAAAAACTGTGTTAATGGTTATGGAATACAATGTCGACCCATGAAGAGGTAATAATGACTGCCGAGCTTTGGGGTGTTGATTGACTCCATCTACATTTGATTATCACTCTTAATCCAATTCATAGTCTTTTTTCAGCTTTTTGTTCAAAATATTGTTTCTTTCTTTCTTTTTTTTTTCTTAATTTATGAAACTTACCCACATTCAAGTGTTTATAAAAAAAAATGCATGAAGCTACAATCGTTTTTTTTGTTTGTTTACAATCAGATACCCTGTTCTTTCTTTTGATGTTTTATATGTTCATATATTCATATAACAAAATATATACAAATTAATACCTAAACAGGGACACAGTAGTATACTTAAAGTATGATGTAAAGTTCACTTAAAGAAAACTTCCTAGTAAACTTGTAGTGTAAAACTACTAAACTAGTAGGTTATTGAGACTATATTTCAAAGGGTACTAAAATGCTACAAGTATTTAATTAGTAAACTATCAGTATACCTATAAGTTCACTTTTAGTATAGCTGTAGTACAAACTAAAAATATATGTAAACTAGTTGTGTACTCAACTTTACTACCGTTATACTTAAAGTATACTTAAAAGTATACTTTTATATACTAGAAAGTGGGCCAATTTAGTCCCAAGGAGTATTGAAATAGTACACTTACAAGTATACTACTAGAACACTGATATTTGAATACTTACTACATAAAGTATACTTACAAATATACTTGAACTTTACTTAAGTATACTTAATAAAATAAACTTGAAATATACTTCTTTTTGGTAAGGGAATAAGTATATATCATTGCAGATTCCAACAGAAATATCCGCTAGAGGCGGTAAAACAGCGAGCACTTGTAATCGTTTTCATACACAGTTATGATTACCGCTCCATATGTTTTGTTTTCCGGACATAACAAGCTTGCTCTGTAGCTCAGCCTGCAAAGAATTAAACCTAGGATGCGGAATCCTCGGGTACAAATCCTGCGAAAAAATGACTCATGATAAAATGCAATTGCGTTTTTACCTCACATTCACTATTGTTAATACTATCGGGTAGGTTTAGGTGTAATGCAGATGGTACGTTATTTTAAAACGTCATGGAACTTCACTCAACGGACACTTCAAGTCAGAACTGCGGTGACACATACAAAACCAAGGTCACATAAAACGTATGTTCATCTGTTGCAGGGGTGGGGGGGGTAAACACTCTTTTAGTGCCACTCAGTGCACATTCCTGTTGGAAACTGCAGAGATTTGTACTTATTGGTAATCGATAAAATTGATAATCATATTACACGTCTCATGAAAATGTTACTACAGGTACGTTTGCGTCATGAGACCAGGTTGTTTTTAACGGTCTTCATTGAAACAATGCTGTCGTGATGCCAAACTCCCTCATGGAAAAAGAAAGCCATTGTGTTTACTAGGGCTGCCCCCCTAATAGATGACTAAACGTTATAATTAGTTGACCAGATGTTACAATTAGTCAAGAAGAGGTTTAGTTGACTAAAACTGTATTAGTAGGATAGTCACTGAAAAAAAAATGGTCTGTGTCTGTGACGGACAGATTGTTAATGGCCGGTCCTTGAGGCTTTTACTGTATATCGGGCAGGAAATCCAAACATTTGCCTATCATTCATCAACCTCAGATATGGCTTATCGTTGAAACATGTAAGTCAGTGGTTCTCAAACTTTTTACAGTGGCGTACCCCCTGGGGCATTTAACATTTTTCTGAGTACCCCCACTTATACCACAGTCACACATTTTCCATTAAGGGATATTTTGCCCCCTTAAACCCTTAAATTGATTTGCAGGTGCATTTTTTACCTATATAGGCTACAGCAGGGGTCACCAAACTTATTCCTGGAGGGCCGGTGTCCTGCAGAATTTACCTCCAGTTTTCCTCAACACACCTGCCTGGAAGTTTTCAGTATACCTAGTAAGACTTTGATTAGCTGCTTCAGGTGTGTTTGATTAGGGTTGGAGCAAAACTCTGCAGGGACACCGGCCCTCCAGGACCAAGTCTGGTGACCCCTGGGCTAGAGTTAATTTTTTTTATTTTTTTTTAGACTTATTAATCTTTTAGGTCATATTCTTAACATTATATTAAGTGTATTATTAATATACTAAAGAAAGCAATAAATTCAGTGGAAACACTTTAAAATATTCTGTCATTTTTGCTCATAAAGGTAAGAGTAATACATCATTCGGAACTGCTTTTATTTGTGTGTACTCACAATATCATCAAAACGCTGCAAACGGTGCTTTTATAAAATAAAGAACGCAAACATGATGCGCTTTCTGTCATCTCAACAGGAACACAAAAATTAACCGAAACTCAGCGAATACATACCTCACAGACATGATAAATATATCTATAGAAACCTTTAAATTATTACTTAATGAAAAAAAACAAATTGAAAACAAGAACTCTTTCATTATGTAATCTGTAAAGATGCTTTTCTCTCTAAAGGCACGTCCAAAGAGCAGATGGCGAGTCTGGATCGGAAAATTTATCCCTGCGACACCTACTCAGAAAACACTAGTTTATTAATAAATAATTCAAATATCTCCTTACTATTTTTCCCTCAATAAATTCATGGTAATAACTTTTGCCAGTGTTTTGCGGCAAGCTATAGCCCATTACGTGCGCTTGAACGTGGAACTTTTCCAGCTGTGCTGAAGGCACACTTGCTGCTGCTGACGGAGACACTAAACACCTTCCAAGCCAGTCTCCAAAGTGAAAGCTAAGTCTTGTGTTGTTTCCACCAGCGCAGATTTTTTTTTTTCATTACCATAATTGGTGGATGTCTAAAATATAAAAATAAGGAGACGCCTAAAACAGGCCCAAAGCCAGGCCCACGTCTGAAATATGACATGAAAATTGGCCTGAAGCCCGGCCCTAGGGGCGTAAAAAAGTCGGGGCCCGCTGGGCTCGGGCTGAAATGCAGGGCTCTACAGCCAAAGCAAGGCAACACCATCGGCTTTTGTCGCCACTTTGAAGTTGGCTTGGCGGTGTCTTGACCTTTACATGTCTGTCAGATGGGCTCTTGGCAGTCCTTGGCCAATGAAAGCTGTGATGGAGTCAAGACCTCCTGCAATCAGTCTAGAGATCTGGCTATGCAAGACTAGGGCTGAGTTTACAATATCAATTAATAGCTTTTAATCAGCCTTTTCTTTGATGAACTGATATCAGTTCTTAAATCCTAAGATCAATATTCTATGCTGTAATTTAAGTGGCCCTCAGAGCCAAATAATGTCAAACAGACCATATACAAGGGTTCAGACCAAGCAAGCAAATAAAGTGTGAAAACCGACAATGTACTATAATAATTCATCCCCAAAATCCAGAATATGTGAATACACCCTATAATATGCATCGAGTATAAAATCCTCACCCCCAAAACGTCTGATGTGACCAGCGCTGGGAAAGCTAACTCCGCAATCTAGTTGAGTAGAGTAAGCCGGAGAGTTTGTGAGATATCCGGCAGCCCGGCCTAATCGATCCCGACCCCCTTTCAGTTCCTTAATAAGTTCTCCGTTGAAAGCCCTTCAGTTCATCAGCGTTGTCTTTTAATTAAACGCAATCGCTGTGCTCGTGCTGGCGGAGCGTCGACTCCTCCAGGGGGGCGGTGCTGTTTGAATACACTGATAATGGAATTTGACATTGCTGGAGATGTTCAACCATTATTCTATTTCTCTGTGTTCTCAGATAAGTGCGATAAAGGCCTTTAAGTCTTTCATTTCCTCAAGTCTTTTTTCAGAATGGAGAAGGGATTGTTCTCTGTTGAACTTACACATGTACTGTAAGTAGATTAATCAATTAAGCCCCTGCAGATAATAAAAAACTGGAGCACTTTAGCGGAAATATCACTGTTAGTCAAGGAGAGCGAGCGCCAGCAACAAAGAGTTATCTTTCTGCTCTTTAAACATTGAGCATTTGTTCGTGGAATGGTAAGTTATTACTGCTCACTTTTTCTTCTTTTGGTTAAAAACGGGGCCGTGGCTTTATCTCGGAAAAGGGCACATGGTTTTTTAGATTCGCTGTACATATGAAGTCAAGACGTGGGGGTTTAAGACCCCATGAAATCGAAATTATAAGTTGAGCTGTGGCTTTTAGTCCATGTGTGCTACAGCTTTGAGGTCATCTACAGAATATGGTAGAACTTCTTTTTGATGTCAAAGACCTTCAAATATGATGATATCTTTGCAAGGGATACTTTTCAAAAAATACAAACGCAGATATATGTGACCCTGGACCACAAAACCGGTCTTAAGTAGCCCAGGTATATTTGTAGCATTAGCCAAAAATAAACTGTATGGGTCAAAATGATCTATTTTTCTTTTATGCCAAAAATCATTAGGATATTAAGTAAAGATCATGCTCCATTCTACCGTAAATATATCAAAACTTAATTTTTGATTAGTAATACGCATTGCTAAGAACTTCATTTAGACATCTTTAAAGGTGATTTTCTCAATAATTTGATTTTGTTTGTTTGTTTGTTTGTTTTTGCACCCTTAGATTCCAGATTTTCAAATAGTTGCATCTCGGCCAAATATTGTCATATCCAAACAAACCATACAGCATGGAAAGCTTATTTATTCAGCTTTCAGATGATGTATAAATCTCAGTTTCAAAAAATGTACCCTTATGACTGGTTTTGTAATCCAATGTCACATATACACTACTGTTCAATGGTTTGGGGTTGCAAGATTGTTTTAACATTTTTTAAAAAAAGTCTCTATGCTCATCAAGAAGCAATTAATTGATCTAAAATACAGTAAAAACAGTAATATTTTTAAATATTATTACAATTTAAAATAACAGTTTTATATTTAAATATATTTGAAATTAATACATTTTTATATTGTATATTATGCAATTTTTTTATGTAACATTTTGTTGAAACACTGATACATTTTTGATGATACATGTAAAGTACATTTAATTTTGTTGCATTATTAAAAAAAAATAATCTTACATCAGACTTTTAAAGAGTAGTGTATTTTTATTTATAGTTTCTTATAAATAATTTTGTTTGGAACTTAATTATATTTTTTCATCATGAATAAACTAGGCGTTGACCGATTATCTGTACCGATATTAAGCATTTTTCTGGTTATCGGTATTAGTAATTTTCAAAAATGATTTGCAGATAAAATAACTGTAAAGCATTTAAAGAAAGTTTTTGTCAAAATACTTGTTATTGTTAATTTTAAACTTAATTTTCATTTTTACATCAGACGTATATATATATCAGTTCAAATATCGGTTATCGGTCTACTTGATCTGTAATAATCTATATCAGCATTGGCCCTGAAAAACACATATCGATCAACCTTTACTGTAAACCATTAATAAAAACTTAAAGCTGTCGATAGAATAAAATAATTATATCGAATAAATAAATAATCTCATGATTTCCAAGCAGTTGTTAGGATCAAATAGTAATAAATTTCAAGTTCTTACAATTTTAATTTTGGATTTATTGAAACATTAACCGTTACCATTTAACCTAAAACATTTACCTAAACATATAACATTTTTCTTAATTTATAACATTTGTTTTACTTTTTTTTTATTTCTCAAACAAAAACAAAACTGAAGCTATATCAGTATGACAAATTGGTAATATTTTACTATAAGGTTCCATTTTTTAACAATTAACAACATTAGTTAACATGAACCAATGAAGCATTTATTAACTCAGTTTATGTTAATTCCACAATTTACTTATTTTTTTAATGGACCTGAGCTGTCATGAATCAACAGTGAATATTTGTATTTTTATTAACTACTTTTAATCTAACAAAGATTAAAAACGCTGCAACAAATGCACTGCTCATTGTTAAGTTAATGCATTAATTAACATTAACTAATGGGACTTTATTGTAAAGTGTTAACAATAAATATGTCAGTATATCAAGAACACAAATTCAGGCACTAGCAAGGACCTTGATTTAATGAACACTGACCACTCTATATTATTTATAATACAATTACAATTACAAGTCATGCATTTAAACAGTTTGTATTTATCCAAAACACCTTTTCTGATGGATATCCTTCTACTCTTGTTTGTTTCAGCTGTTTTTCCAGCCATTTCAGGGTCTTTAACACCCTGACACACTTTTATCAGGCACAGAAGTCTGACAGAAGACATTTGTCAGCTCAAAAAATAAATTCTCACCTTTGCTGTAAACGGCGCAGTTGCTCTTTCCGTCCTCTGCGCTGACCCACATCATGTCCATCAGCCAGCGAGGACCTCCATTCAGCACCAGCGAAACCTGTGACACAAAACACACTTCAGTTTCCTCCACATCAGAACAGACCATCTGATCGACATGTAAAGCAACCAACCACAGTTTAGAACAGCTGGTTTCACGCAAAACTGCCATTTTTGCATGCAAAATGCATCATACGGTCAGTGAACAGTGAAGTGAGCTTATTGAAACAACTTCATCCAAGAATTCGTCATTCCCAAAGGCAATTCCAAAACTATATCTCCATGTATGTGTTGGAGCAGACCTGGGCAAACTCGGGCAACCCTGATTAAACACACCTGAACAAGCTAATCAGTGTCTTCAGGTTTACTAGAAAGCTACAAACAGGTGAGTTTTATCAGGGTTGGTGCTAAACTCAGCTGGGACACCGGACCTCCAGGACCAAGTTTGCCCAGGCCTGTGTTGGAGGATGGGCTGAGCAGGCCACACCCCGCTCCGTTCGCCCTCTGAATGCCTGTATTGTTAGAAATCCTGTGAATGTTTCACCTGATCAGATCTCATCCTTTGGGAGCTTTGGGATCCAGAATGGAACAGCATGGACTTGGAGACAGAAGAAGCGGATGCTGAGCACTGATCTTTAGACACATTGTGCCCTCTATCACAGCATCACAGCTTCCTCACACCCACACACAGGGAATTTAAAGAGCTGGCATGGGCTTCAAAAGAATGGATGGAGGATTTAATTTCATAATTGAAAGCAGAATGACTGAATTAAATGTATATTTCTGTTACTCAAAAAAATGCATGCTTGTGATGCAGCCCTTGTGAAATAGAAATGCATTAAATTGCATTGAACATGCACTTATAGTGTACTTTTTATTAGCTAACTGCATTTAATATAAATGTAATTGCAATTATTTCTGTAATAATAGTCTTGCTAAAAATATGCTGAAGCGTACTTCTTTTTCACAAGGGTATATTTTCGTCTTTGTGTCTGTCTCTCTTTTTTAATAGGCCATAAGACAAAGTCTTGTCAGCCCTGTCTGGGATTGACCAGTCGGCAGGAAGATGATACGATTCAGCAAAAATGCAGATTTGGCCAGAGAGAGAGAGGGGGGGAGCGTGAGCTCCTGCAGAGATAAGTGCACTGATAACCGTCTGAGAGTCTGGAAAGCATTTGGTTCCCTTTTCCTCCCCCACAGGGATATGAAGGGATGATGCTGTTCTAGAGCCGGACGTCTCCTGATCCCTACAGGTAGCACAGATCATATCCACTTCACCTCTAAGGGCTGCGTTGGATTCATCTGAAATTAGTACAAATTGATGACATGGGGCTCTGCTTGGGGTCCGTGCATATAAATGTAGACATTTATGCCAAACTACATTATAATACAAGGGCCCAACAGGGGGGAAAAAACGTTTTGTAACAATTTCCACCTAGAAATTGCTAGTAAATTCCACAAACACTTACAGAGAAAACAGCATGTAATACATTGAAATAAACTTGAAGTTTTGAAATAGAAAAACTGAAAGAATATTTTCTTTTCAGACATACTCCGATAATCTTTTTCTTTTTTTTTTTCACAGTGTACTTGAAGCTTGAATACACCACACAATTTTTAAAACTCAAGAGATTTTGAAAAACAGGCATCAAACACTTTCTGAATGGAGATCACACTACCAGATTTTTCAGATTGTTTTTAATGTGTCTCATTGCTATAAGACATAACGAATGAAAACAATGTGCTCTGAAATTGGCTGTAATATGTCTGATTTCCGATGACTGGATAAAATCATAGTCTGAAGCTGAAAAATTTGTGAGCAACATGTGATTTACTGTGCAATCTATCAACTCCAACAGGCCTGTCTTATAGTCGAATCCTTCAGACTGTAAATTTGTAAAGTTGTGTAGTGTATTCCAACCTTTATATGAATTTGATGGGAAATATTCATATTGAAATCTTGCAGATTTTGGTGTCTTCAGAAATCTGAGCACATTTGAAATCTCTTCTTAGGAGATGCATGCAATTATTATTATTTTTTTTTAAATTCAATTCAATTATACTTTTTTGTTGGAATTCTTTCCCAAATTTGTCTTGCATCTCACAACGTGAACTGTCTCACATCAATACACTTTCACACCAATTACTAAACAAACAATATAATAAACAATAAAAAATAAGAAAAAAAACAGTGCATTAGTATAATGAGTCCTTTCTATTTTCTAGAACCTAGTGGGCTACTTGGACCCCCAATTCTGATTTATTAAGATATTTTGTAAATTTCCTACCATAAATATATCAAAACTTAATTTTTGATTAGTAATATGCATTGCGAAGAACTTAATTTGGACAAATGTAAAGGTGATTTTCTCAATATTTTGATATTCAGGTTTAAAATAGTTGCATCTCAGCCAGATATTGTCCTATCCTAACAAACCATTCATCAATGGAAAGCTTATTTACTAAAAAAAATGAGCCTAATGACTGGTTTTGTGGGTCACATATGGTGTCCCCTTTAATACTTAACTGAATAGTTCCCCCCCAAAATAAGGATCCATAGGAAATCTGTTCATCTTCGGGAAAACAAATAAAGATTTTAATAAAATTTGAGAGATTGTGTTTCTCCGTTGAAAATCAGCTCAAACAGCTTCTGTGTATGTTCGCTGATCAATGTTTATTTGTAAACAAAAGCATAAATTACATCTGTTCATCATAAAGTGATTGCATCTCTTCTTCAAATGTGGATTTATTTTTGGATCTTTTTACAAATGTTTTGATGCTTCAGAGTTTTGGGTGAACAGACTTTCAATGGAGGGACAGAAATCTGTAGATTTGTTAAAAAATATTTTCATTTGTGCTGCGAAGATGAACAAATGTCTTACGGGTTTGGAACAACATGAGGATGAGTGAATAATGACAGAATTTTTATTTTGTGGTGAACTATTCCTTTAAGTTTGGAAGTTTGTTAAGCTCATGAACCTAAAGTATGAGCGATACTGACATAAAAATCCCATGAGAACCAAACAAACGTTTTGCACACTATGTTTACCGTCCACGTGCGACCTGCGTACTCACTTACAGTACGTACGGTGTCTCTTTTTAAAGCCTCACCTTCAGAATGGAGCGTCAGAAAGAGAGAGAGGCTTGCGCGGATCTGACTGTGTGGGAATACTTCATGAAAAAGACAGAGTCTACACAGCACTCCACTCTCCTTGAGTCATTTCTTTCTCCTTCTGCCTGTCTCTCTCTCTCCGCTGAATCCTCTTTCCCCTTATCAGGCCAGCACAGGCCTCCATCGGCCTCTCCCCGCTCTGACAGGAGCAACAACAATGGGCCTGCGATACCAGTCCGCTTCACAGGGTAAACCTGCCACGGGCACAGATTACCCGTGACACACACACTCGCGCTCCCTCTCGTACACTCCAAAACACAACACCGCCTTCTCCAAGGCCTCAAAATACAAAATGGACACAAAAAGCTTTCAAATGATTTCACTTCTGTCCCTTGCTCTCTTCTCAATCTGTTTGTCCGGTCTCTGAATGTAGCCTTCCTGTAGTGACCCACAATACACTAAGAGCGTATACGAAGTGAAACATTATGGCGAAATAACAACAGTACACACTTATTTTAAGTCACAGTCTAATGACAGTATAGAGTGTTTTCACGACGCATCATCAGTCGGCCATATTGGCAGCACTGAACATAAACAATGCCACTGAACTGAACGAAACTCACATATTTGGCTGATTATTGCTTAAAATGGTCAATTATTGTCATGTTTTGGGCTGCACTAATCAGTCAGAAGAACATTTGGAGCTCTATAGACTGACTCAAGTTATAGCAAATCAAGGAGAAGAGTGCAAAAAATTGTCTGAGGAACAAAAGGCGTTTGTGGTTGGCCAAACTGAACCAGGATGTCCAGGGTAATAATCTTGAGAACATTCGTGTTTGTTCTTATCATTTCCGGTCACGTAGGTGAAATATAAGGCTGATCGGGGCTCTACAATGCGACCATTTCATTCGACTACTGCGTGCGACTATGAAAACATATTTTAGGAGCACAATGTGCGACTGACCTAATCAGAATATTTGTGTTTGCTCTGAGGGGAGCTTCAAAGATTTCTATGTGTTTTTTGCAACGTTGAGTAATGTATCACAGACATATCTGACGAATCCTTTCATAAACAAAGTGTAGCGAGAGTGTAAATAAGAGATTTACTGTGCAGTGTAGAGAGCTTCATTGATTATAATGGAACTTTGTGAGATTGTGATGAACTAAGATGAGTGACAGATTTTAATGATTTTTAAGGAAGTTTGTAAATGAGATATTGATTTAATACAACAGTTCAATAAACAAGAAGTTGATGTTAAGTAACTTACATTGTCTGACTATAACACTATTGCCTGATTTTGCTCTATTTCATCATCAAAAAGAGTTTGAAGAGTTTATGAACCTGCATTTTTTAACTAATCTAGTGAGTCAATGATTCAATTTCCCATTCATAAACACAATCACTTGCTTTATTCCTGAATGAATCTGCTGTTCGAATGAATCAAATGAATGAATGATTCAGTAATTACATCAGTGATTTGCCGCCACTTACTGGCAGATTTATTTTAATTTTTAAAGTATCTTTTCAGTTATTTAAATCATTTAATATTTCTATATTCAAAATTGTATATTTAAAACATTAATCTCAGCATGAATTAATGAATCTGACTGCACTCATGCCACCTCTGAGCCTCATTAAACATATAAAAATACACCTGCAAGCCACTTTTGTGTTCTTCTGTGCCACCTCTGTAGTTGTTAATACTGATTTCATTTGATTGTAATCTTATTCTTATTCTACTTCTTCTTAATCCGTTTTTTTTTAATTAGACATTTTAAAAAGCTTATAAATATATATATATTTAAAATTTGACATAAAACATGACATACTTTTAATAAAGTCAGAAAAATTTCATTACAAAGGTAAAAACTAAATTCCTCTTTAATTTACTTTAAGGAGTCAAATATCGCCTCATAATTGGAAGGCTAATCTTTGATCAGATTTTTTGATTATTAATTAGAAGGTGCTCCTAAAATTTTGATTGTGCTCCTACATTTTTTAAGTTAGGGGCACAAGTGCTCCTAAAAAGAAAAGTAAGCATAGAGCCCTGCTAATATCTTAATACTGCTATCTTTACCACTTGTTTACTTTAGTTTGTCAAAATATTACGCCCTTTCCCGATTACTAAGTCCTTCTCTATATGATTTAGCAGCTTCCACACATTTTTTCCCATGGTTTAGACAGCATAAATTAGCAGAACAACATATTCAGTAGTGCATTAACCATGCAATCCATGCAGTTGTTTACATCAGACTATCGCCAATATGGCCGCATATCCAGGTAAATGACCAAATCGTGACTTAAGTGCAAACCTTCTATTTATGAGATAAATGAATGTCACAACAATGTCATAAATATAAAAATTCAGCTTTCTGCAAACTGAGGGCAAGTAATTTAGAGAATCATGGTGGAAGCAAGCTGATGTTGACCATAATTGCATATGTAATAAAGGTGAAGAAGTTAGAAAAGCTGTTTGCTAAAAGTCTAAACAGACAAAACTACATTTCCCATCATTCTCTGTACATCAGTTGTAGAGACAAATGTCTTATTTTCTGTTCATTTTTGTTGCGGGTTTTAAAATAGCATTTAAAAAGCTTCCAGAGTTGGTTGGTAAGTGAAAAAGAAGTGAAAATTAAATGTAGGTTACAACGGGGCTAAAGGCGCCCCCGGGGTAAAAGGCGTTTTTGATATTATTTTCCTCTAAACAACTACATCCACTTTTCAACTTACACGTGCAAAATTGTCTGATCTTTGACATGATCACGGACAGCAACACAAAGTCAGTTCTTTGCTTACTTGATCTAATACTTGATATTTTTTTGTTGTAGCATTTTTTACATTGTAGCAAATGAGAATCACTAAAATTATTCAATATATCTTGAGACAAAGATCTTTGATTTTCAGTTTGTTTAAGATAATTAAAACAGTAATTTTTTAATAACGAAAGAATATGTAAAAGTATGGTATTTGGGGTAAAAAGCACCCCTGCTGTTGGCTAAAAGACATGATAATTAATAGAAGGCTGATTTTTCCATTTGTTGACTTAGATTCAGATGGTAAATATCATATATTATGTTGGATGTCCATCTTAGAGATAATCACCATGTTTAGAATAAAACCATCATATTTTAAAACATGATATTAATGACATTAATATTAATGATATTAATGAAATCATATAATAAAACATAATTCGTTGTTACTACTCTAAATCTATGTTAAATTATTATGGGATCTCCTTCGATGCTTTCAGAATCTTTACATTTTAAAATGATTTTGTTTCTGTATTTTAAAATATATGTTTTATATTAACATTGTTTAATGACAGTATATTTATTGAACAAAAAATAATTATTTTATTTAGCTAAATAAGCAGAAGATAGTACAAACGTTGCTCAAGTGATTGTTTTGAACAAGTATTAACTTATACATTATTTAAAAAAACATTATTTTAGCTAAAATATTTGTATCAATACTGTGAGCCTTTTACCCCGTGTGGGGTAAAAGGTCCCCCTTGCCACCTCATACATTTATGAGATTTTTAAACAAAATAAACAACTTACTCCATAAATGTTCGATACAAATGTATGTATTTTTCTGCAATCATACACTTTGGGTGCAGTGAAAAGCACATTTTTTTCTTAGGGGGTGCCCTGTTGTACCCTATCAACAATACATTGTTTCATTTCTTAGAATTATGAATTTATTAAAAAGAAATGTCCTAGGGAAATCAGGTTATCATGTCTACGTTTTCCATGATTTTACCTTTTGAATTCACCTCATGACAAATAAGCAAATAAACCCACCTTGTCACTTCCTCCTGTGGCCGCCTCAATCTTCCCAGGGAAAGGTCCCCACGTGGTGCCCAGCAGAAGTGCCTGACAAGAACAAATCCTTCTCTCTCCTCCTTCACCTACCAATTTCAGCTCCCCTTAGAAGACAAACAATTACAGTTATGACCCAAACAACAGCTCAGCATGTTTCTAACTTGTTTTTAATGTTATAATAAAAAAAATTTCTAGGGGTGGTAACACTTTTAATGTTTCTGAAAAGAGTTTCTTATGCTTACCAAGGCTGCATTTGTTTGATAAAAACAGTAATAACCCGAAATATTATTACAGTTTGAAATAACTGTTTTCTATTGCAATATATGTTGAAATGTAATTTATTCCTGTGATGCAAAGCTGAATTTTCAGCATCATTACACCAGTCTTCAGTGCCACGTGATCCTTCAGAAATCATTCTAATATCCTGATTTGCTGCTCAAGAAACATTTCTGATTATTATCAATGTCGAAAACCATAGTGCTACCTAATATTTTTGTAGAAATCGTGAATTTTCAAGTTAAAACAGAAATTATTTGTCACATAAATGTATTTACTATCACTTCAGCTCAATTTAATGCATCCTTGTTGAGTAAAAGTACTAATTATAAACCTTATCGACTGCAAACTTTTGAACAGGGCAGTAATAATAATATATACAGTTGAGTTCAACGGTAGAATCTGCAAAATGTTAATTATTTTACCAAAATAAGAGAGATCATACAAAATGTATGTTATTTTTTATTTAGTAATGACCTGAATAAGATATTTCACATAAAATATGTTTAGCCCACAAGACAAAATAATAGTTACATGTACAAAATTTACGATTTATGATTTTTAATACTGTGTTGTTACCTCAATGATTCACAGCTGTGTGTGTTTTGTGATAGTTAAGATAAGGCAGATTAACTGTTCAGGACAAACAAGTGACTAATAAAGGGCTGTACCTCAGAAAAATCCTTCAGGTCCCACAAATTGTTTGGTTTTTCAGCATTTTTGTGTATTTGAACCCTTTTTAGCAATGACTGTGTGATTTTGAGATCTATCTTTTCACACTGAGGGCAACTGAGAGACTCATATGCAACTATTACAAAAGGTTCAAATGCTCACCGATGCTTTGTTTAGTGTAATCACTAAACAAAACCAAAAATACACAGCCGTGGGTCATTTAGGTATCAACAAAAAGTTAAGAATCAAGCGTATGTAAACTTTTGAACAGGGTAATTTTTATAAATTCAACTATAATTTTCTTTTGTTGACTATATGTAAACATCTCCCAATATAAATATCTTATTCAGGTCAGTACTACATAAAAACTAACATGCATTTTTTATGATCCCTCTTATTTTGGTCAAATAATTAACATTTTGCAGATTCTACAAGGTGTATGTAAACTTTTGACCTCAACTGTATCACTACTATCTGTACAATAGTAATATGTACTGTGTGTTGTATTGTATATATTTTTTAAATAGTGTATTATATTGCATGCAGGTACATTACATACATCCAACTGGGGTGACCTGGAGTTTAGTCTCTTCCTCAAGGGCACAACGCTAAAGGTTCCTGGGGTTTAAACCTACATCTACACCGTTACCAGCTGAGATCTTCAACCAAAACACCACAGCACTCCATGAGCAGACTAAGCCCTAGAGTGAGCGTCTCCCCCAATTAGAAATCATACACCCGTCCGTCGGACCCTCTCCCGGGTGACCCTGCCTGTCTCTTTGATTAGGCTTTCGCTCACTGCTTTGACAGGGCTTCAGATAAGGTGGATTAAGCCTCTTTCTGCTGGAAGTTTTGATGTGAACAGTGCAGAAGCGTGTTAAATTATCCAGTTTCAGGAGGAGATGCGAAATGCCGGCAGATGGATTGATAAATAAAGAGAATCTCGAGGCAGTGCTTTCAGGAGATCAGGGTTAAGCCTTTACACCCATCCCCTCTCTGAATTAATAGATGTCTTCAACCATAGAAGGGCACCAATGTGGGGCATGACTCAAAAATATTTTGTATATAAATATATATTTAGATATGAATTCTGCACACCGATACAGATAAGCAATATGTTTGTACTTTAGAAGAATTTATAGAAATACCCAAATCACAACTGTCAAATATGCATAAAATTAAACCAAAAAAGTTAAAATTCATTTTAAAAAGAGCTGCAGTGAAAAGGAAGATTTTCAGTAAATAAAAACTTATATTTAAGTCTGCTTTATGATAATCATCTTTTACTGTATGGAGAAGAGCAGCATGAACATTCATCAAAATATCTTATTTTATGTTTCAGCTACGCTAATTTTGTCTCATTTTGCTTCTCTGTTTCTGCCATGGGATTGGCATAAGTTTGACTGCAATATATAATCACTGATGTTCACCGTCTGTTTGACTGCATATCATTAACTGATTTTTACTGTACATTTCTGCCATATGGACATCAACTTGACATAGTCGCCACTAATAAATATATTGTAGAAACTTTAATTTTCTGTAAAGCTTCTTTGCAATGGTTTCTGTCATGAATAGACTGAATAAGCTATACATATAAACTTGAATTTAACTGAATTTAACTGAACACAAAAGAATTAAAGACATACAGCTTTTTAAATGGTAAATTTTAAATCTGAAACTGTAAACTTTAAGTCACATTACGTCAAAGTTTCAAGGGATCATTCACTCATCCTCATGTCTTTCCGAACCAGGGTAGGAGCACTGTAAAAAATGACCATGAATTTAGCGGTAAAAAACTAAAAATGCTACAGTAAAAACCTGATAAGTGGTTAACGGTAAAAGACACTAACATTTATAGTGAATAACCATAATTGACATTCCCACAATTCCCTGTGTTTTTTGTTGAAATAACTCTTTCTTCTTAGTTTTTTCTTAGCAGTTTTGCACATTAGGGTTGCATGTTACATCTAATGTTGTTAAATGAATGTTTATTGCATTATTTCAGTTTCACGTGTTACCATGATGGTGTTTAGTGTTTGTGTAAATGACACTGTGCACCTTCTATATATGTTAATATTTAAAAACTTGCCCCTTAAAGGAGAAGTCCACTTCCAGAACAAAAAATTACAATTAATGTACTCACGCCCTTGTCATCCAAGATGTTCGTCTTTCCTTCTTCAGTCGTAAAGAAATTATGTTTTTTGAGGAAAACATTTCAGCATTTTGTTTCATATAATGGACTGATATGGTGCCCCGATTCTGAACTTCCAAAATGCAGTTTAAATGCGGCTTCAAACGATCCCAAATGTGGTTGTAAACAATCCCAGCTGTGGAAGAAGGGTCTTATCTAGCAAAACGATCAGTTATTTTCATTAAAAAAATACAATTTAAATACTTTTTAATCTCAAATGCTCATCTTGCCTTTCTCTCCCTGAACTCTGTGTATTCTGACCCAAGACAGTTAGGGTATGTTGAAAAACTCCAATCGTATTTTCAATCATTTCAAAATCATCCTTACATCGCTGCAGAAGAACCAACCCAGTCTTTGCAAAGTGAACGTCCAAAGAAGATCAAACACCCTTAACAAAAAAGGTAAAACAGTGATATAGGACGATTTTGAAGTTGAGGGAGAAAATACGGTCAGAGTTTTTCAACATACCGTAACTGTGTTGAGCCAGAACACAGAGTTCAGGGAGAGTAAGACCAGACAAGCRTTTGACATTAAAAAGTATATAAATTGTATTATTTTTATTAAAATAACCGATCGTTTCGCTAGATAAGACCGCATTTAAACTGCATTTTGGAAGTTCAAACTCGGGGCACCATATCAGTCCATTATATGGAGAAAAATCCTGAAATGTTTCCCTCAAAAAACATAATTTCCTTACAAATGAAAAAAGAAAGTCATGGACATCTTGGATGACAAGAGGGTGAGCAATTATTTGTAAATTGTTGTTCTGGAAGTGGACTTCTCCTTTAGTGTTGAGAATTGGTCCCTATACTAAAGTATAACCGATACTGGTAACCAAACATATAATTATAATTCTGATGTAAACCAAAAAGGTCGTTTTAGAGGCGGAGCAAGTTATTACATTCTGACAAAAGATTACAAAATGTTTTTTAATCTCTGGATTAAAGTGCACAGATCATTCACGGTGACAACAGCAAAGTGTATTAAGAAAATAAAAAGAGTGTATTTTGATTTCACACTGACTTTAAAACTAAAAACAGACTTATTATGTACAATCCAATCAATGTTTGAGAAAACCCTTGTTAAAGGCAGCTACATCAAGCTGCGGAAAGGATTTTTTCTTCCCAAATATTTTTTGTGCCGTTCCACTTCAGTGCATCAAATGAACATTAGGACACTCGCAATGAACTACACTTCATCTCCAAAATGTAGTCACACTCCAAAGCGCTTCGGAGCACTAAAATAAACAAAAGTCATTATCAGAAAAATGAGTGAGGGAACAGCTCCACTGTTCTCTTTTACGTCAGCGCCAAAGTGAAGTAATCAAAAGCAGCGTCTGCCACAGAGAAACCAGCAAACCGGCCTTTTCTGTACCTCTCTCCTTCCATACTGTCCCTCTCTTCCATCTCTCTCTCTCTTTCTCTCTCTCTCTCAGTGGTCTAATCTGTGAGGGACTTAAAGGGACCTTATCTCCGGGCTCTCCTGCTTCATTTCATGCTTGATTTACTTTAATTTGTCTGATAGGGCAGCAGGATTTGGAGACGGCCCATCTTTGGCTTGGGTGACGAGTGAAAAAAAAAGCCACTCTGATATTTCTCTGGCACATTGTCGCGGGTTTTTGACTTCTCTCCTCTCTCTCTGCCGCCAGTTCCTGGAGAGAGAGACGGGGAAAGGGCGAGAGAGAATGCGCGGGAGAATGAGAAAGATCTCAGTGTGGTGCAGCAGGCTGTTCGAGTGTGCTTGGAGTCAAGCAGCCAGAGAAGAAAGGGATTGTGGGAGTGTGGCGTGATTGTGTGATGTAGTCCTTCGCAGGCTGAGATGTCGGAGGCAAAGTGCAATACGTGGATGAGTGGGGTTCAAACGCGCCGTCTGCCCTGGACACACAACATACATACATACTCAGTTTATTCAAGAGTATGGGCGTTTATATGAAACGCCTTTTGTGTCCATTTTTGCCTAGATGAACTGAATCAACAATATACATAAAAAAAGTGATTTACGCAGAAATTTGTTCTTTTTACATTTCATGAATGTGGCCAATAAGTCTAAAACATAGCATATAAAAGAACATAAGAAAATGCATATTCTCATATTATTTGACCAATAGAAATAATAATAGTAAATGCATAAATGTCAATCTAACTGTAAATATAAGAATAAGTGTGGGTATTAGGATGGAAATTACGATATTATGGTAAAATTTTAACTAATTTGCTAAATATATGCATTTGAAAATGACATGCATTTGGAAATATGTGTATTAGAAATATGTGAGTGTATGAGTATTATGAGCAATTTACACAGAAATTTGTTCTGCTGTCATTTTATGATTAAAATATTGTATAAAATGTGTTATTTTAATCGCCATAATTTTATATATGGATTATCTGCTATCAATAAATTGCACTGTATTAAATGTGTAATCAATATTATTTGACCAACAAATAAACTAAATGCATAAATACTGATATAACTGTAAATTTTAATGATAAATGTAGTCATTATAGAAATTATGGTAAAAGTTCTGCCAACTTTTAATAAATTGCACTGTACTGAAAGTGTGATCTATGTTTGACCAATATGTAAAAGTAAATGGATAAATGTCGATATAACTCGATTTGATTTAGTTGAAATAAATTTGTCTTATAATCGATTTCTTCTGCTTGCATTTCATGAGCGTTAAGTAGATATAAAATATAATCAAAATATACAACACTTGGGGTATTGATTCAATTTTTTAGAAAATGTGTTCATTTAATGTCCATACTTTTGTATTATGGATTATCAATAAATTGTACTGTATTGAATGTGTAATCAATATTATGTGACCAACAGATAAAAGTAAATTGATAAATATCAATATAACTGTATATTTAATGAAAAATGTAGTCATTATATAAATTAGAGTAAAAGTTGTGCCAATTTTTGTAATGAACGACATGTGAATTTGGCATCTTGCCAAAGATTAATATGCATTAATATCAGTCTGATTTCAGCCAAACCTCCGTTCATTCGTCATATTAAACCCCTTTAAAAATGCTGTCATAATAAACTGAATTTGGACAATATAAGAATTGTCTTACAATCGAAAATTTCTTCTGCTTGCATTTCAAGAATGTTAAGAAGATATATATATATATATATAAATCAAAATATAGAACACATTTTGGGGGGTAATGATTAAAATATTGTATAAAATGTATTCATTTAATGTCCATATTTTTGTATATGGATTATTTGCTATCAATAAATTGTACTGTATTGAATGTGTAATCAATATTATTTGACCAACAGATAAAAGTAAATGGATAAATATCAACATATGTACATTTAATGATAAGTGTAGTCATTATAGAAATTACAGTAAAAATGTTCTGCCAATTTTTGTAATAAAAAACATGTTCATTTGGGATCTTGCTAATATGTGCATTAATATAAGTCTGTCATATGATAAACTAAATGAAATAGTTTAACAAATAATTTACACAGAAATGTATACGGTTTGCATTTCATCAATAAGACTAGAACATAATTAATAAGATATTTAAAAAATAAAAAATAAATAAAAAATCCAAATACAAAACACATTTTTGGAGGGAAATGGTTAGAATATTGTATGAAATCTCATAATACTGTATATTGATTATTTGCTATCAATAAATTGCACTGTATTGAACAACAGATAACATTAAATGCATAAATACTGATATAACTATAAATTTAATGATAAATGTAGTCATTATAGAAATTATGGTAAAAGTTTTGCCAACTTTTGTAATAAACAACATGTACATCTTGCTAATATGTGCATTAATATCAGTCTGTCACATTAAACTCCATTAAAAATACTGTCATGAATGTAATAGTTTAACAAATGATTTACACAGAATTTTATTTCTGCATGCATTTCATGATTGTGGCCAATAAGACTAGAACATAATTAATAAGATATTTAAAAAAAAAAAATTGGATGGAAATGGTTAGAATAATGTATGAATAATCTTATAATATTGTATATTGATTGTTTGATAACAATAAATTGCACTGTACTGAATGTGTAACACATACTATTTTACCAACAAAACAAAGTAAAACGATAAATGTCGATTTAACTGTAAAATTAATGATAAATGTGAGTATTGATGAAGTTTTTGTAATGAACAACATGTACATGGGATCTCACTAATAAATGCATTAATATCCAGAGATGCAAACAGGTAAGGGGAAAAATGGTGAGAACATTGCGCAGATTGGGGCATGCCCCACACTGAATTTCTTTTAAAGATATTTGCTTTACATGCTCTTTCGTACTTACTTTAAGGTATTTTTAAAAATATTTTTATTACCTCATATGTCCAAAACTGTAATTTTTCACAAAAAAAAAGAAAAAAAATTCTACAAAAATCAAGATTAAATAAATTTGTTAAAAACCCCATGTTATAAAAGATGAAGTGCTATGCAAGCTATTTAAAACCATATTGGCTGAGTAGAAGGCAATGCTGACCTAAAATGCAAAATGTTTGCCCTCTGTCTCTTCTCCTTTCCCATATCTCAGACCTCAATTACATAAAATATTAATGTTTTCAGACATAGTTTCTGA
>JAHKKF010524012.1:0-21865 GCA_019740295.1 Labeo calbasu | reverse complement strand
GATCTTAAAATAAAAACACTTCCTCATTGTATCTAAGCAAATCTCATAGATGACCTATTTTGATATCAAAAAAGTGAGTTGTCACTGAAAGGTGAGGAGTTTGCATCTATGAATATCTGTTTGATTTTAGCCAAACATTTGTTCATTCATCATATTAAACCCCATTCAAAGGTGTCTGTCTGACTGTCTTCCCCGTCGAGGTCCTTAAAAGAGAAGCAGAGAGTTTCAGCTTCCTCTCGCGTGTGTTTCGGGTTAAAGCGATTTACTCTCCGGGCACTTTTTTCAGCTGAAATAAAACTGACGAATAAATTCATCTCCCAACGGTGAAGGGCAGAGGGCTTCACATTGACAGTCTCCGTATTTGAAACTGGCGAAATCCACCTCCTCCCCTCCCAAAAACCAGCTCCAAAACGGAGAGCATTGAAATTCCCCTCGCAGCGCTGCGCGGGATTTGCTAAACGGCGGGGTGTGTGTGCGCGCGGCTGATAAACGGAGTGATGATCCAGCAACACGTCTTTATCCTCGCGCTCCGCTTTAATTAACGCCGGCTTGTTTGTTGAAAAGATGATTAATATGCCAGTGAAAATGGCCTAATTGAATACCGCAACAACCCACACAATCAGGGAGGAACACGCTGTTTTGTTTTGTGTAGATTAGCCCTTTTATCAATGTCATTATTTATATTATTATTATTATTACGTGGTATTTTAATTCAGCTGACAGCCCCATCCCCCACACCCCTCCCGCAGGCGTAAGGAGGGACAGGCGTATCGTACCGACAATGAATGAGCCACATTGTGTCCGTCTGAGGAGGGTCAAGAGGAGCACACAAACTTTTGTCACGCAGTCAAAGATATCCCAGCTTGGGACGGTTTTGAACTGAACGCTGTCCTAATAGCAAAGAAGTTTACAGAAAGGTCACATGCAAGTTTTAAGTGAGTTATTTCTGTTTGTCTTTTTTTAGATTACCACAGAAAACATTTTGACTCAACAGTTTGAAAAAAAAATAAAAAAGCAAGTGTCAAATGATCTTCTCGCCTGAGTGAAATAAATTATCGAAATAGAAAAATAGGGTGGGACTTGATTCTAAACATTGGTTGTTGATTGGACGGAAGCAGATTTGAATGCAAACTTGCAGCCAATTGAAGGAAAGGGGCGGAGTTTAAGGTCAAGTCTATAAGTAACATTTGGAAACACTTTATTTTGCCATTGTTTTACACACACTGTACTTAATACTAAGAATAAGAACTTAATAATTATTTAAAAGATTAGTTTACTTCCATAATGAAAATTTCCTGATAATTTGATGTTCTGTCTTTCTGCAAAAAGGTTTTTGAGGAATGCATTCAAGGAATTTCCTCAATATAGTGGACTTCAATGGTGGCCAACAGGTTGAAGGTTCAAATTGTAGTTTCAATGCAGTTTCAAAGGGCTCTACATGATCCCAGCTGACGAACAAGGGTCTTATCTAGCGAAACGATTGGTCATTTTCTTAAAACAATAAAAATGTACATACTTTTTAACCACAAATGCTCATCATGCACTAGCTCTGTGATGCGCATGTGCGACACATTGCATAATCATGTTGGGAAGGTCACATGCATATCGTTCTTCGTCTGTGTACTTCGGTTAAAAAAAAGTAGAGTAGGGTAAAAAACACCATCTCATTTTCTCCTCCAACTTCAAAATCATCCAACATCGTTGTTTTATCTTTTTTTGTAAAGGGCGTTTGACTTTATTTGCACATTCACATTGAAACTGCAATTTGGACCTTCAACCCGCTGATACTCGCTGAAGTCTATAGTCTCCATACACTATATGGAGAAAAATCCTGTAATGTTTTCCTCAAAAACATGTTATTTGAGGGAAACATTTCAGGATTTTTCTCCATATAGTGGACTTCTATGGTGCCCGCGAGTTTGAACTTCCAAAATGCAGTTTAAATGCAGCTTTAAAAGGCTCTAAGCGATCCCAGGTGAGGAATAAGGGTTTTTATCTAGTGAAACGATCAGGCATTTTCTAAAAAAAAAAAAAAAAAAATTTTTAAATTATACATTTTTTAACCTCAAATGCTCGTCTTGTCTAGCTCTGTGATGCAAATGTGAACGCTGTGTAATCCGGGTCAATACAGTTAGGGTATGACAAAAAACTCCCATCTTATTTTCTCCTCCAACTTCAAAATCGTCTTACATTTACCCTTTTTTGTTAAGGATGTTTGACCCTCCTTGCATATTCACTTTGTAAACACTTTGTTGGTACTCCTGCAGCGATGGAGGACAATTTTGAAGATGGAGGAGAAAATGAGATGGGAGTTTTTCGACATAGGCTAACTGTATTGACCCGGATTACACAGAGTATGCATGCGCATGGCAGAGCTAGACAAGACGAGCATTTGAGGTTAAAAAATATATACATTTTCATTTTTTTAGAAAAGGACAGATCCTTTTGCGAGATAAGACCCTTCTTCATTGGCTGGAATCGTGTAGAGCCATTTGAAGCCGCATTTAAACTGCATTTTGGAAGTTCAAACTCGCAGGCACCATAGAAGGCCACTATATGGAGAGAAATCCTGGAATTTTTTCCTCAAGAAACATGATTTCTTTACCACTGAAAAAAGAGAGGCATGAACATCTTGGATGACAAGGGGGTAGGAAAATTATCTGTAAATTTTTATTCTGGAAGTGAACTATTCCTTCAATTAACAACATGTACTTAATATATGGTTAGGGTTTAATTTAGAGTTAGTTGGTTGTAATTGTGCATAATTTACTGTTACTACACTCCTAAAAATAAAGGTGCTTTAAAAGGTTCTTCACAGCGATGCCATAGAAGAACCATTTTTGGTTCCACAAAGAACCATTCAGTCAAAGGTTCTTTAAAGAACCATCTCTTTCTTACATTTTTATAATCTGAAGAACCTTCTTCTTTACAAAGAACCTTTTGTGAAACAGAAAGGTTCTTCAGATGTTAAAGATTCTTTATGGAACCATTTAGACAAAATGGTTCTTCTATGGCATCATGAAGCACCTTTATTTTTAAGAGTGTACTATGGTAAGTAAAAAGACAAATGTTTACTGGTATTGAGTGTTCATAAAAAATTGGATCTATCTTTACACAAACGAGGTGTATATGTAATGTTAAAGCCTGTCGCTGTACTTCAAACAGTATGAATTTTAATGTTTACTGGGTGAAATGTCTTCATTGTAAGTGCATTACTGTGATTTATGCTGCCACATATGCTTATAAAACATAGTTTGTTTAGTTCTGAACTCAGGGTTGAGAATATCTGTCTAACCAATCTGAAAACAAAGAGGCCAGTGAGATAATGAATTCCCTCAGCTTGATCCGGTTCATTTCCCATGATGCTCTGTCTAAATGTCAGAAGTCTGGAATCCGTACATGTCTGTGTGAGCGCAGTGGTCAGCCGCTCTCGGCTCTGGTTTACATGTTCTCCGCTGCGTTCCCGCTCCCTGTGTGAAAAGGCTTTAGGGGGCTCAATCAGCGGGACTTTGATGTCGACTGCGGCTGTAATGATTTCACATTGTTCCAGGGATTTCTCTAATCCACTACACTTCCATTAAAATCCCTCACTCCATCCTTCCTTCTTCTCAGAGGCTTCGGACGGAATCGGGCTCCTTGCTACATCTCTCACTCTTTTTCGTTTCCGCTGTAATATGCATAGGGAAGTTATAACTGCAGATGCTAATTCAATTTGAGATGTTGGAAGTCGTTCCAGGCAATGGTTTAATTCGTAAATGATGAGGTCCAGGAACAAGGACTAGTGACGGATCCGGCAGGTTATGAGGGTCACAAAACATAAAAGAAAAAGAGTGTGGTGTGACACGATAAAACTACATCACTCCCACTAAAATCAACAAAACAACCAGCATTTCAAAATCAGTCAGGCAGGTCTAGTTGTGCTTGTGGGAATCCAAATTGCTGTATTAACTACATTCAAATGAAGCAAACACATTCTGTTCGTGAAACGCTCAGTTTTCCCAGTGCAAGCACCCTTTGTTTTGTTGTGTCACGACACTTGCTTGCAGTACAGATTGAGTGTGATGTGCATTTAAAAAGCATTACTACAGTAATGTTTTCCTATTAAGATGCACTGTGGTAAATGAATATGCAAATAAGATTACTGTGCTACTGTAGCAGGATGCTCTCCTCTATGAATTTTTCAGATAACTAGGGTATATGCCACTTAAAAAGATCCTAATTCTTTTGTTCAGCACAGATGCATTACACTGATCAAAATGCAAATATATAAACATTACAAAGATATTTACTATTTTAAATAACGCTGTTCTTTTCAACTTTCTACTCATCAAAGACGAAAAAAAATGTCAGTTTCTGTTTTCAACATTGATAATGATCAGAAACGTTTCTTGAGTAGCAAATCAGCATATTAGAATGATTTCTGAAGGATCATGTGACACTGAAAACTGGTGTAATGATGCTGAAAATTCAGCTTTGCATCACAGGAATAAATTACATTTTAAAATATATTTAAACAGAAAACAGCTATTTTAAATTGTAATAATATTTAATATTTTTACTGTATTTTTTTGCAGCCTTTGTGAGTGTAAAAGACTTCTGAATGTTAAGTTTACAGTATGCACTGGTTATAGCAATAAATTGTTTTAGAGTTGCATAAGGCTCTCAGATTCAAATCCAACAGTGCCAAATATGACACAAAAAAGCACCAGTTCCAGATATTCTGTGTCTTTTGGCTTGGCGTTGTGAGACTCGAACGGTTCAGAGAAGACAAAAACACTCTTTCCTGATCAGATAAGGAAACGCTGTGCCTCATTATTGTTCGAATGAGAGTAACCGAACTAATCATGTTTATTCAGACGACTGGAGGGGAGAAAGAGAAATCCAGAGACAGAGACTGCAACAAAGAGCGTGAATATCAGTATGCAGCGATATCTCACCATCAAGAACTGATTACAAAGACCCGTGATCAGATATAAAGATAGGAGACAAGTCAGCTCAGTTTGGCACTAGTGACTGTATTGTGTAAATCTAGTGTGAAACGCAAGATAAAGCGCCTCCCAAAATGCCATTATTACAATATCAGATTTCATGCTTTTAAAGAGGACAAGGCTTATTACAGCACATCATCCAGCTACACCTTTCAGGCTCACTTTACTCAGTCTTTCACTCTGCAGTTGTGACACATAAAAGGTGTATTTTTGTGTGGCTTTATCTATGCTGCATTATATTACAACTTTATATAGATTAGTCCATTTTAGTCCATTTTCGAAATTCTACTAACTGTAAGTAACTTTGCATCTACATGTCAGCTTACTCTCATTAGAGTACTAGAAGACTGTAAGGTAGGGTTAGGGTTAGTAGAATAACTTGAAATGTACTTGCAAAATTACTTAGTAGAATGTCTACTGGCGTACATCAAAATAGTGTTAGCAGATATTGTGCAGCAGTGTTTGGGGTAACAATTTGCAAGTAAGGTGTGTTGCATAATCAGATACTTTAAGTAACTAGTATTTACTTTTAACGCATTACTTTTAAATTTACAATGAAATATCTGTTTACATACACCTTGCAGAATCTGGAAAAAAGTTATTAATTTACCAAAATAAGTGGGATCATACAAAATGCATGTTATTTTTTATTTAGTACTGCCCTAGTACTAAATATTTCATAAATATGACCCCATATTTAATATTTTATAAAAATGACCCCATTCAAAAGTTTAAATACACTTTCTTAATATTGTGTTGTTGCCTGAATGATCCACAGTTGTGTTTTGTTTAGTGATAGTTGTTCATGAGTCCCTTGTTTGTCCTGAACAATTAAACTGCCCGCTTTACTTTCTTTGATTTTTCAGCATCTTTGTGTATTTGAACCCTTTCCAACAAAGACTGTATAATTTTGAGATCCATCTTTTCACACTGAGGACAACTGAGGGACTCATATGCAACTATTACAGAAGGTTCAAACACTCACTGATGCTTTAGAAGGAAAAAAAACATTCATTAAGAACCCGGAAAAACTTTTGAACAGAATGAAGATGTTTACATGTTTCTTATTTTGCCTAAATATCATATTTTTTCATTTAGTACTGCCCTTCAGAAGCTACAGAAGATACTTACATGGTCCCCAGAAGACAAAATAAGTTAAATTCACCCTGATCTTCAAATTCAAAAAGTTTTCACCCCCCAGCTCTTAATGCATTGTGTTTCCTTCTGGAGCATCAGTGAGTGTTTGAACCTTCTGTAATAGCTGCATATGAGTCCCTCAGTTGTCCTCAGTGTGAAAAGATGGATCTCACGATCACACAGTCATTGTTGGAAAGGGTTCAAATACACAAAAATGCTGAAAAACCAAAGAATTTGTGGGACCTGAAGGATTTTTCTGAAGAACAGCAAGCAGTTTAACTCATGGGACTCATGAACAAAAAACCCCCAAAAAAACAGCTGTGGATCATTCAGGTAACAACACAGTATTAAGAATCAAGTGTATGTAAACTTTTGAATGGCATCATTTTTTATAAATTCAACTATTATTTTCTTACCTTTTATGTGAGAAAATGATCTTTTATGTGAAATATCTTATTCAGGTCAGTACTAAATAAAAAATAACATGCATTTTGTATGATCCCTCTTATTTTGGTCAAATAATTAACATTTTGCAGATTCTGCAAGGTGTGTGTAAACTTTAGACTTCAACTGTAAGTAACAATATACAATGAAATATATAAGAGTTACATTTTCAAATAAGTAACACAAGTTACTTTGCTTTTCACATTTATTCACATCTGTGTTGAGAGAAACTGGGATGAGGTGCAGAGGCACTTCCTTCAGCCTGAAGCTTATTAATTTCACTTTTGGTGTGAAAGGGCCCTTACAATTGCCAAAAATAATACTTTCGAGTTTTTTGGTTTAAAAAAAACAAAACAAATAAGCCATGCTAAAAGTAACGTAAAAGTAATGTGATGCATTACTTTTTAATGGAGTAACACAATATTGTAATGCATTACTTTTTAAAAGTAACTTTCCTTAACGCTGTTAAGCAGACAGTCTGTTAATAATGACTGCTAGCTGACATGTAATTGCAAAGTTACTTGTGTCTAAAGTGTTACCAATGTAAGACATGCTAAGAGTGTTGAGACGCGATTGGACGGCTGTCTTACTTGGGCCGTCCCATTCCTCTGCTGTCAATGGGCTTGGTTGGACTCTCTCTTCTTGTCCGTCACCGTCTTGTTGTTCCACCTTTAAACTGGCGGCCATTTCACCTGTATAAAGACATCAAAGCTTAGGGGTTTTGCGGTATGAACGGCTAAACCGTAGCACAGTCAGTAAACCGGACGGCGCCGGCCGATCTGGCTCTCGCAGCGGCAGCATCTGTTCATTTTCTTTCATTTAAAACCCTTATTCCTTGTAATTCCAATGTGCGGTTTCTCATTTTGGATTCTTTCAAGTGTCTGCTGTGGGATTTTATGCTCGTTTCTTTGGAGAGAATGGAAAAGAGACAGAGAGCAAGTCCCTGGACCCACCTTGATCACAGACCCGCTGCCTGTGTTAAGCCCTGTGACGAAACTTATTGGAAATGTTTAATTACAGTGTTGGGGAAGAAATTAAGCTACAAGATGATTCCTTAATTAAGCTGTGATTAAGGATTTTCTGCCTTTGGCTCTGACACCACGGGCAAAGTACTATTTAACACCGTCACAGGCAAGAGAAGTTAACTCCAAGAACAGGCCTATTTACCTCAGATCCTCACACAACTTCACACACACAGACAGAGGGAATCAGTCCATGTCCTCTACAGACAGGAAATTCCTTTCTAGCAACTGGATAAATCCGTATGATCTTAAAACTCAAGCTGAATAAATACAGGGATAGAGCCAAGCATTAAACCTTCTCGAAGAGACAAGACAGCCAAAATAACACTCAAAAGCTGGTGTGTGTTCAAACCAGGGGGTTTCATGTATACGGATAAATTAGTGTAAAAATAAAAAGAGCAATGTATTGAAAAATATGCATTCCAATATGATTTGGGGAAAATGACAAGTAGATTACTTACAAACTGTAATCCATTATGGATTACAAATTACATGGCAAAAATTGTAGTTAGTACATTTTTATGTAATATAATAAGACTACTTTTGGATTACTTTTACTGTAGATTACTTTTGACCAAACTTGTTTATCATGTTGATTTAAATAGCATAACATTGTACCATATTGATATAAAAATACAAAGAGAAAGAAGATATATTAATAATTAATATATTAAATGATTAATTGCTATTCCAATAGAAAAATGGCAAGTATTTACTTAAAAATTTTAATCCATTACTGATTACAAATTACATGATAAAAATTGTAGTTAGTAACATAATCCACTACATTAAGCATTTTATGTACTATAATCAGACTACTTTTGGATTACTTTAGATTACTTTTGACCAAACTCATTTATTACATTGATTTAAATAGGATAATCTTGTACCATATTGATATAAAAATGCAAAGAGAAAGCAAATATATTAATAATTAATATATTTAATAATTGATTGCTATTCCAATAGGATTTTTGGAAATTGACAAATAGATTACTTACAAATTGTAATCCATTACTGATTACAAATTACATGACAAAAATTGTAGTTAGTAACGTAATCCACTACATTAAACATTTTAGGTAATATAATCAGACTACTTTTAGATTACTTTTGACCAAAATCTTTTATCACATAAATTCAAATAGGATAATCTTGTATTATTTTGACATAAAAATACAAAGATAATGCAAATATATTAATAATTAATATGTGAAATAATCGATTGCTATTCCAATAGAATTTTTTTTTAATTGACAAGTAGATTGCTTACAAACTGTAATCCAGTACTGATTGCAAATTACATAACAAAAATTGTATTTAGTAACATAATCTACTACATTAAACAATTTATGTACTATAATCAGACTACTTTTGGATTACTTTTAGATTACTTTTGACCAAACACATTTATCACACTGATTTAAATAGGATAATCTTGTACTATTTTGATATAAAAATACAAAGAGAATGCAAATATATTAGTAATTAATATATTAAATGATTAATTGCTATTCCAATAGGATTTTTGGAAATTGACAAGTAGGTTACTTATAAATTGTAAGCCATTACTGATTACAAATTACATGACAAAAATTGGAGTTAATAATGTAATCCACAACATTAAACATTTTATGTATTATAATCAGACTACTTTTGGATTACTTTAGATTACTTTTGCCCTAACTCGCTTATCAGATTAATTTAAACAGTATAATTTTGTATTATATTCATATAAAAATACAAAGAAAATGCAAAAATATAAATAATTAATATATTAAATAATTAACTGCTATTCCAATAGGATTTTTGGAAATACAGTTAGTAATGTAATCCACTACTTTAAACATTTTATGTACTATAATCAGACCACTTTTTCGATTACTTTTGACAAAACTAGTTTATCAGATTGATTTAAATAGGATAATCGTGTACCGTACTGACATAAAAACACAAAAAGTAAGAAAATATATTAATAATTCATATATTAAATAATTGATTGCTATTGTGTGGGTAATATGTAATCAATAATAAAGTAACTGTAGTCCATTTACAAAATTTTAAAATGCAATATAATCTAATTACAAGTACTTCATTTTTCAAATCTGATTACGTAATCTAGATCAGTGTTTCCCAACCTTTTTTCTGCCACTGCACAGTTTTGATAAGTAAAAAAAAATCCCATGCCACACCATTAAGTACTACTAAAAAAAAAAAGATAGAAAGGGGGAAATGTTTTTTTTTTATTTTTTTTTTCCCAGTAATTAAACAATGTGTCGTCAGAGATGGTATTATGGCTTTATATATGATCAGACACTTGCACTTCTGAAAGTCACACTCAAATGGAGTTAACAAGGTTTTTGACGAGCAAATGACGGATGTATGTGTTTTGTCCATCATTAGAACGGATGCATCTGAGACAGTAAATGAATCGGATTACATTTTCATCAATTCACAAGTCATAACGTTTCTTCTAGCTATATGGGGGCCCCGTTTTCTAGTTGTTTAATACATTTGGCCAAAATCTCATGATATAAAAGGCGAACCACATACTGACTACAACTAGACAGCAAATGCGAAGACTCTTCTCCGCTCTTATAGACAGTGTTTCTTGAGCAAATAAAACTCTGTGCTAATTCAAACATCAGTTCTTTATTTACCCTGCATTGTGAAGAAGCAGATGTCTGTCTTCAAACTGTGTCGCGGCACTTCATTCTAAATGAAGGCGGGGTGGAGTTTTGAGGTTTGATTGACAATTTGAGGATCCAATTACATTACGAGATTTAGTCACACGCTCTTTTGAACGCTTTTCATTGGTTAAATATTTGTAAAACTCACAAACAGACATAACAATGATCAATAGCACTGATTTTAAATAATAATAACAAATAGAGATAGCAAGTTTATGATCATTTTCATAAAAACACTGATCTAGATTACATATAATCAGTTACTACCCAGCACTGTGACATTTTCTCAAAGCACCTTAACTGGAAACACAACATTTTTACAAATCCATCAACTTGTTCTAGAGTAATTAATCAGCTTTACTGCCTCTACTAATGTAATTATAAATATTAAATCATAACTCATCTAGGTGGCATTATCTATTCTGTTATTTTTGACATTTTCATTATATGGTTCGCAGATTAATATGACTTATCATATAGGTAATACACCTCAACTGGAAAACTGACGTTCTTACATATTTATTTATTCATGGTTGAGTAATTAATAAGCAATCCTACAGTCCAGAGAGCGGCTGGAAATGACCCAGCTGAGGGAATCATAAACGGTAAATCATAACTCATTTTCATCAGGTATAGGTGTCATGATCTATACTTTTATTCTTGACATTTCCATTATACGGTTCAGAGATTCAAAAAGCAATTATGTGATCAAGTGCGGGAGAGAGAAAAAAAAAAGTCAAGAAAAACAATAAATATTCAAATATTCAAAAATGTTTTTCGCCACTGCCCTTCAAAACTTAATAGGTCAAAACATGCGAGGAAATGAAAAAGAATTGCCCCTCTTGCTATTCACCAAGAACAAAAGCAAACCGGCACACATCGTTCCACCAATTTCGAACAAAAAAGCACAAGTGATTGTTCTTTTGAAGATTGCACGCTCGCAGGCAAAGCAGGTAGTTTATGCACTTCACTTTTGCCGTCGCAAACTTTTGGACGACGGGGATACCGAGACAGGCATTTCAAAGAGAAGATTCATCGTTTACAAATAGAAAAGCATAACGTTGGGACGCCGAGTGAATTTCAAATGGCTGGGGGGGCTCTGAATTATCCCGTTGTGACGGTGAGGTGTGGCCGGCAGAAACGCCTGTAATTGAATTTCAGTTCAAAGAGCTGATGCTATTAGCTCGAGTTTGATGGTGGAGGCCTGCAGCAAATACCAGCAACTCTGTTGTTATTTACTATGACCAATAACCCTGTTAGTAACATATACAGTAGGTCTTCCCTCAAAATGCCATATTTCTTCAATCTTCTCTTTCATATTCAAATTCAATTTCAGCACAAAACCAAACACTGCTTTGAGCTAAAGGGGCTGCGGTGGGAAGGTGGGGAAAGATTGTGGGTTGCAGAAAAGGTCTGATACTTCTAACATTTACAGAGCTTTGTGGAATACAATATGAAATTTACATCCCTCTATAAGATTACAGTACAGAAGTGTTTATGTACTAAAACATGTGATTTAAAAGGAAACACTTCCCTATTAACTAGTTGTTTATTAGCATGCATATTAGTAGCATACTGGCTGTTTGTGAGTACTTTTAAAGCATATATTAATCTAGATCTCCTTACCCCATACCTAAACAAAACTACTGCAACAACTACATTACTCACTAGCAATAGGTTAATAGTGAAAATGTGCTCCCTAATCCGAAGTGCTACTGTGATTTCCAGCTGATTTTCAACCAGATAGATGTTTCCTCTGGTTATCTTTGATGGGAAATGAGCTCACCGTTCCTCAAGTGATCTCCATCTTTAGAGACGCCGTTCTCTGGGTCCGAGCAGTAAAGCGGGTCGTCCTCCACAGACCCGTCTTCTTCTTTCAAGATCTCTTTCTTCTCCATCTCCTCAGAGTCTGTCTCGAGCCCATTTTCAAACACTCCTGTCAAATAACGGAGAAGCAAAGGCACGACATTAGCACTTCAGAAGATGCAAAAGTGAATTCACCTTTGTCTTTACTCTTGTGAAAAAGAAGTACGTTTTAATACATTTTTGAATTGAGTACTTTATGGAAATAATATATTTTAAAAGAATATACGTAAAACAATAAGTGTGATTGCATGTTAATTGCATAAAATGTATTAATGCAAAAAGTTGAGCTTTGACACATTTAAGTAGGACTTTAGTATATGTAATTTTATAATTACTTCTGTTGTCATTGAAATATGGTTATGAACTCCTGAAATTACTGACAAGCATTTATGGTAAACTGAAATATACTATAATGTAATTTCTATTGAAACATGTCATGAATTTAAATGTATATGTAATTGCACATTTGTACTTTGCAAAAAACACACTACAGTTAAAATGATAATCAAGTACACTGTTGTTGAGTCAACTTAAAATTTTAAGTTCAGTCGAGTCAAATAAGTTTAGTCAACTTGAAATGTTAAGTTGTACTAAGTGACAACTTAGATATTTGAGTTGAATCAACTTTAAATTTTAAGGCAGCTGGGTTACTTACCCAGCTTTTAAGTTTAACAAACCAAATTGTTGTTAAGTCAACTCAAATATCAAGTGCACTCGATATTTGACTGAACTTCAGATTTGAAGGCAGCGGGGTAGCAAATTATTTTAAGCTGACTCAACAAATCAAAACAACTTAAAGTGTTTCAACTTAAAAAAGTACGTGTTAATGCTGCCTTAAAATTTTACGTTTACTCAACTCAAATATCCACATTTTCATGTACACTGTAAAAAAATACACTTTGTTGAGTCAACCAAAAATAGTTTGTTACCCCGCTGCCTTATAATTTTAAGTTCAGTCAACTCAAATAAGTTTAGTCAACTTGGATAAGTCACAACTTAGATATTTGAGTTGACTAAACTACAATTTTGGTTTGTTAAACTTAAAAGCTGAGCTTTTTACCCAGCTGCCTTAAACTTTTAAGTTGAATCAACTTTAATATATAAGTCAAATTGTTTTTTACAGTGTAGTACAACTTAACATTTCATGTTGACTAAACTTAAAATGTTAAGGCAGCACGAACACTTTTTAAGAAGAACAACTTTTTAAGTTGAAACAACTTTTTTTTTACAGCGTACTTTACATGTACATGTTTAGTATCATCAAAATAAGTGTATTTCTTTTAAAACATAATGATCTAAAATGCACTTTAAAGTAAAACGTGTGTGTTAAAAACATTTATGTAAGTGAACGTTCTTTAAGTGCACTTAAGTGGCTTTTTATTTTATTATTACTATATTATCCGCAAAAATATTTTTTTAAGAAATGTGTACTTCTTCAAGCTTTGAAGTATAATACAAGTGCGCATCCAGTACTATTAAGTACACTCTTCTTTTTCTACAAGGCTATTGCTGAGGCAGATAATCAGGTAGCTATACAAAATATTAAAACTGACTAGATGTGAGTTTTCAAAAACTTGCAAGCATGTATCCACAATCAAAGCAAGTCTGATGTTTAGAAAAGTGACAGCACATCTCTCCTCAACAACCCTCATGACAGCAAATCCATCGGACTTTGCAGGATGCAAACATCACTGAAGTCACACACCGTCATATAGCAAATATGACAGTATATCTATAATGTTTTTGTACCTTTCGTAACTATAAATGAACGCAACTGCAAAGCCAACACAGGAACAGATCCAAAGCCTAAGGTTACGTCTGCTCTGAGATAACTTGTTCACGCAAGCAGCAGCATTGAAGGTAGACATAGCGCACTTTCTTATTAATTTGCCTTATCAGTGGGTACAATGTTGATTTTTCATTTGCTTGCCATGCCTTTGGGTGGTACACCCGTGCAATCACAAAGTTCATTTTTCTCTGTTTGATTAATTTCTTTCCTCTGTCAAAAAAAAGAGAGACATTGGCTACATTCTATCAAGAGAGTCCTTTTCCCTTCCAGCTGTACATGTACTTTGATATTTGCATATTAATGTTTTTTTCTTCAATCAGGGGGCATGGAGGAATAGCACCCACCTGAACGAAATTAAACAGACGTGTTTCACCTTTGATATTAAAAATATTCCGGCCTCGGCTTTTTATGTTTACAGGGCTGAAAACTGTAAGGATGAATGTACATTCAGTGTGCAAAAATGTCTCCAAATGTGAACTAAATCTGACAAAATCTCCCTTCGGAGATGTTCTCAGATATAAAATTAATTACTGCATAAAATAAGTGTTTTTTACTCCACAAATACTGTAAGCTTTCATTCAGGGGTTAAGTTTTGTCTGTATTTTATATATATATTATAGTAAAGTGAGTGAGTGTGTGATGTTGTGATCTGGGTGAGCAAACTCTGTCTTTTCATTAGCTTTATGAATGGCCCCTTTGTAAGAGGGCAGCAGTGACTGTCTGCATGAAAGGAGTTGAGATGCAGACGTGGTGAGAGCAGACACACTGAACAAGGTCACGTTTTTACCGCATTAAATCTTGTAGCAAAAACAAAAATGTCCAGGTGACAATGTTACTCCTCCACACCTCAGGAGACGTGATTGAGCTCTTGCTTACATATAAACTTTGGTATAAACATATTTCATTCATAGTATAAATGATTGATGGCAGTTCTGATTATTTAATCTTGGAACAATTTCAGTGAAATTAAATGTTTGAGTTCATATTGAAATCCTTTGATTGCTGACTTCAGTATCTTGGCAAATCTTTAAAAGAGCTCTAGGATAAACAATAGATAATAAAGACAATGTTAACCCTTACTGAACTGTAAAATGACCAGTTAAAATAACTTAACTGTAGTGTGCATTGAATTATGGGTACAGTGACCTTGCTTATAAATTACAGTATCTTTTCATGAATTGATCACATCAACTAACTGTTAATAAGAGTAAGTTTATATTATTGCAATAGTAAATAAAGCTGCAAAACTCAGGGTTTTTTTACAGATTACTGAAGTGCTTTACAAGAAAAAGAATGTTTTTTTGTTACTTCAAAATTTCCTGTTTTAATTCAATGTGTTACTTGCTGCTTCTTTATAAACGTTAAATTTACAAGCAATTTCTGTGTGAAAATTGTTCCTACACTATTTTTTTCAGCGCATATAGATTTGTGGATATTAACAGTAAATAGATATTATGATATGTGACATTTTCACATACTCTTGTGATTTGATTTGTATAAATCACTGATAATCTGTTTCTAAACTGAAAGGTTGTGTTTGCATTTTTTTTTTTTTTTTTGCACTTTTTTAATTGCAATAATTAAAACAGGATATTCAACAAATAATCATGTTGAGCAAGACTTAATTTTATCTTTTAAGAATGAACTGGATAGTCAAATAGGCTTGAAAAGCTGAAAAAAATGTTTTTTTAAATAACATTCACTGATAAAATGTGCAAAAAACAGTGAAGGTCCATTTTAATGTTAACTTGTCTTTCCATGTTGACAAAAAGGTCACTAATTAAGTGCAGACGTCGTTTGCAAACAGTGTCTACCCTCCTTCCAGCAGAACTCACTGCACTTCCACTCCAGCTAGCCGCTCAAACACTCAGACTTCCTCTAAAACACACACACACACACAAAGCAGAAAACACACGAAGTGAAATATGCAAGTATGCGGGCATGATCTGAGTGACTGCTAATTTCATGCTTGGATTTGCCGCTCGCCTGCGATGTTGGAGGCGTGTGTTTGCATGGTGATAGCGGCCCGGCTCGGTATCAGCTGGCTTCAGTGTAGAGCCATGCTGCCCCGTCGCACACCGCAGCCAAAGCAGGACGCTCTCCAGCGCTCTAATTACACCTGAGCTAATTCAATCTGACAGCACCGAGCCGCATGGAAATCAGCCTTCTTTTCCCCGCCATTCCGGCCTGCTCCTTCTATTCTGCTATTTTACAGTAGACTTTTTACATCTGACCAAAGATTGATGAGCAGCAATGGCATATTACCAATTATTTTGGAAAGAAATAACAGGCAGAATGCATACCCTGCACAAGATGCTAATTTTCTGTATGCAGAGAACATGACTGACTACATTTGTCAAAATATGCAGTAGTACACAGAACACGCCGCAGAATACTGTTTCCCACAATGCAATGCACTCCACTTGACCTTCCATTTTCAGTTTGATAAATGAGCCAGAAGATCAAGTTTTATACATTTTTACTTGATTGGAATATCAAAAGTTAAAACACATTTGCAAACAATATAGAAAATGGGGTTAGAATTACAGCACAACTCTATACATTCAGACAAAAATACCCCGTCTGAGTGTTTGTCTTATATGTCTATATAAAATTAGCAATACCACATGAGCAAGTGTGTTTTATTCTCCAAATATCAGATTGACCACAAATGTGATATTGGTTTTATAAAAACAGTTCAATAAACAAGACTTTCATTTTAAACACCATAAAGTCAAAATTGTCAGTTTTTGATCTTTGAAGTGTTTTTTTCTCGAATAAAGCTGCTTTTTTCGACAAATCAGTGATTTAATGATCCATTCGTAAAGACAGTTATTTGCTTTTTCTCAAATTAATCTGCATTTTTGAATGAATCACTGATTCATTCATAAAGACAGTCACTTGCTTCCTTCCCAAATGAATCTGCATGTTTGAATGAATCAGTGATTCAGTGATCCATTCAAAAAGACAGTCACTTGCTTTATTCCCGAATTAATCTGTTTTTGAATGAATTAATGATTCAATGATCCATTCATAAAGACAGTCACTTGCTTCCTTCCCAAATGAATCTGCATTTTTAAACGAATCAGTGATTCAACGATCCATTCATAAACACAGTCACTTGCTTTATTCCCGAATTAATCTGTTTTTGAATTAATCAATGATTCAATGATCCATTCATAAAGACAGTCACTTGCTTCCTTCCCAAATGAATCTGCATTTTTGAACAAATCAGTGATTCAATGATCCATTAATTAAGACAGTGATTTGCTTAATTTCTGAATAAATCTGTGTTTTTGAATGAATGAATAAATGATTCAATAATCCATTCATAAAGACAGTCATTTGCGTAGTTTCCAACTGAATCTTCATTTTTTAATGAATCAGTGATTCAATGATCCATTTATAGAGACAAGTAACCTGCGTCACTCCTGAATGAATTTGCGTTTTTTAACAAATTAATGATTTAATGATCCATTCATAAAGTCACTTGTGTCACTCCTGAAAAAGGCTGAGTTTTTGAACACATCAATAATTCTTTCATAATGACAGTCACTTGCATCACTCCTCAATGAATTAGCAGTTCAAAAGAATCAGTTGAATAAATAATTCACTGACTCACTCATAAAGACAATGACTTGCCACACCTGTGTAAAGTGTGGTTTTACTTTGATATCTTAAATTAATTTTAAAAAATCATTTTATACTTTAATATTCAAAATATTATTTTCAAAACATTAATATCAGAATGCAATTGTAAGTGAAGTAAAAATAAATCCTGCCATTTTTGTCGATATCACACACCCCTAGAATGCATATCGCATATACTGTGTATCAGAAACATGTGCACAACATCCAGAAAGCATCCTCCTACACGGACATGCCCAATTTTATATTGCAATTTTGAAATACAATCTGCTTTACTATAAGGACAACACAACACTAAAACTAAGATGCATCATATAGAGTATGCACGCTTGATTCCATTCCCAAACAGAATCATTTTCTCTCATGTTTCTCCGTGTGAATGTCAGATTTGGATTCCTCCTTCTAAACATCGGCACAACATCAAACAAACAGCTGTGGCAGCCTGGCACTGTATCGCATGCCCGATCACCTCAGTGGCATAACATCTCAGTCGTTCTGCTGGGCTCTTCCCAGGGGTAGATGGGCCAGAGAGATCGGAGAGAAAAGGAGAAAGCGACAAAGAAAGAGATGGTTTAGGAAAAGTGTGGGCCAAGAATGTCTTTCAAAGTGTCCCAGGGCCTATGAAAACATCTACTGCACCTCCAGCAAACCCTCCACCGAGCAGATACCATGTTTAATTCGAGGAGAATAATTAAAATCAAGCTGAAAGGGACAAAGCTAAATGATGTCTAATATACTGTGCTGTTGCATACAGTGTTTTTACTCTTGTTAAAAATGATGTTTGCTTAAAATGTTACACTAAATGCAGTGTATTCCTAACATAGAAATGCAAGTGTTCAAAAACATTTAATACAGTTCAGATTTATTGTTTTAAATTATGTTATTTCTGTTTGGCATATACAAGAGCTAGCAACCATAACTTCTGTCGATCAGGCTCAAAAGTTGGGAGTCGGTGAAAAGTCAACACTCCCGGATGAGTTTGCGCAAGCAAACGTAATCTTTTAGTTTTTAATCGGTTGCAACAATCAGGATAAGCACGAGTAATTACCATTTTGAGTAGCCGTCGTCATGGGATCAGAGGTAAAAAATGATATAAATACTGTTCAGTTTCTTGGACAGACCAATTGTTTCATGTCTTAACATCTCAATGTATCATCAAGAGCCACAGGGTTTAATTTGGTTTTGTATGTTTTTTTGTCTCTCAAAGTTGTGGATCCCATTGACTGCCATTATATGACTGACAGACTGCAATGGTTTGAGTTAAAAATCTTTGTTTGTATTCTACTGAAGAAACAAACATCTTGGATGCCCTGGGGGTAAGCAGATAAACATCAAATTTTCATTTTTGGGTGAACTATCCCTTTAACAAGGGTAGTGTTGGTGTAATTACTGTGTTATTACTATTTAGCACAGTTTACCTAAAACTAAGTATATAATATTCTCTATACAGCTATCAAAGCATCCCAGTGATATATCTTTGTTTGCTCTGTGATGTTTGGCGAGAACGAAAAAACTCCATGACTAATCTGAGATACAATAGGAACTTTTTATTTTGTTTAGCATAGAAGCCCCATCAGCAATCACCATGTTCCCATAATCCTCACATACACATGCTCAGTCTTTCCCACAAACAGCCTTTGTGCTGCTGTATCTTTAAATGAGATTAGATAAATGATTACACAGCATGAAAACATGAATAATGTCCAGACCTCTTCGTAAAATACACTTAGTATTTAAGGAGAAATTTTGGGAACAGCGGCTCATGTGGAGCTGACATCTGAATGGAAAAACTGTGACTGTGAAAAACAGTCTGTGACTGAGAGGGAACACAATAACCTACAACATCCTTTTCTGAAAAAATGATTTCCTGACTTTAAAGATCTGAATTATCTGCTCATAAGCACTGAAACCCAACTTGAAATAAATCCACTATAAAATAATCATTTATGTTTATCAGAGCTAAAGTCTCCATAATTCAGACAATTACGCTACTGAATTGTATATTGACATTATACAAGTACAATTTACATAATACACAGTACAAAGGTCAATATTGCAAAATCTCTGAAATCACAAATTAAGAATAACCAATAACTGAATCGCTGAAGGACCAACTAGGATCATCCAAAAATTGTTTAAAAGTAATAAAAATACACAAATTAGACTACTGTTAGCGTACAGTATGAAATCTCTTTTGAAAGTGTGCAAGAGTTGTTTTCTCAAAAGAAAATCTGAGAAGCAGCAGATTTACACAGAAGTCTCTATTTGTTTATTTAATCTCATCGCTGTCTGTGAGAATCAACTGAGATATTAAAGAGATCTTCTGTTTTATTTTTCTATTCTGTGATCCCCATGTTCATGGCGAAGACTCCTTTCCAAACAAGCAACACACAGTATCATTTTCTGACAAATCCTTGATATAAACAGAAAGCATGCGTAATAATTAAGCTTTAACAGTATTCCAGTGTACTGGAAGCGCGCTGCGCAATCACTAAGGTAATTAAAGAACTTAAAGGCTGTCATTTGATATCAACAGCTTTGCAGACTCAACCCCAAAAGCACTTTGAATTATGAACTTTTAAGCGCAGTTCGCAAAAGATGCTCACACAAACTTCAGCTATCACCTATTAGTGCCCCGGATTTGTGCCATTAGCGATTTTCCACTCCGCATTTAAAAGCGTGCCATCACATTTGCTGTGGAGGTGCTGAAGTTAAAATTAGACCGCCAAGCTCTCTAATCCCAACAAACACAGTATACTGTGGCACCAGCAGCCACTGTACAAGCAAATATATCTAGCTTTTCAAATACTAATTTATTAAGCCTTTTATAAGACAGGTGCTTTGACAGATTCTCATGTATAGCGTCTTTGTTTAGAAGAACACTGATCAAAAAACTGCATCTAAGCAAATTCTGAGCTATTCTCTTTATTAAGTGATATTTCACACACATGACCTGATCAAAATCACAGCACTTTCCTACTGGAAACAACTCGACAAATGTCCAGATCAAGCAGCATATGAACACATAACAGTCACTTAGGGAAGATAATCTTCATTCCCACAACTGGCAAAAAGTCACTTTTTACCAATCAACAGAAGAAAGCAAATTCCATATTCGCAGATTTGATTGGGTTTGATCATATATTTCAGATTCATGATCTCTTTAGGTAGTCAAACAAACCTTTAATCCTTTACAGGATGAAAAAAAAATTCAACAAATCTCTGTCTCCTAATAATATTACTGAAAGTGAAAGGATTTTTGAAATGAAATAGTATAAGGAAGAGCAGACGGAGCACTTAGTGGTCAACCAATATTGGCAGTCGGCAGTACATGTATATGTTTACACTCTTTGTTTAACAGTTCTTCTGTCAAATAATGAATTACCAGAACTGTTAAACAGAGACAGTAAACTAATGTATACTGATGCTGTAAATGACCTACTGCTAATTTCTGAAGTTGCAATTTCTTGTTTAACGCATTCAAGTGCTTTGTTGTTGGAAAGAACAAGAATGGTGGACAGCCCATTCATGAGTTCATTCTTATCTTTTTTTTTAATTTATTTTATTTTTTTTTTTGCACAAACCTTATTAAAGCCAAAAGGTACAGAAGAAGCTGAGTCAATGTCAAACAGGTCTTGAATAAAATGTAGCATCCCATTCATTGGTAACCATTTCAGTGTTTAAGTGTTCTATAAATACAATATGTATCAACTGTTTTTTTATAGCTTAAATATGAATGAAACAACAAGAGAAAGCAATATAGATGTTGTGGGGAAAAGCAAACTTCAAAACTTCGATAAATACTTGCATAGCCAGATCTTAAGACTGATGGAAGAGGGTCTGGAACCCTTGACCACTTTGAATGGCCAATGCACGCCCAAGAGGTCATATGACTGACAGGTAAAGCAACCAATCATGTTTCGTTTTATGCCGCGTCATGTTTAGGTGTATGAAAGTGTCCCCACAATAACAAATCGGTGTGTAAAACTCCTGAACGTATTTAAAGATTGTGTGCCGTGAACTTAAAGGGTTAGTTCCCCTAAAAATAAAAATTAGCCCATTATTTACTCACCCTCAAGCCATCCTAGGTGTATATGACTTCTTTCTTTCAGATGAATGCAAACAGAGTTATATTAAAAAACAATTCTGACTCCTTTAAGCTTTATAATGCAATTGATGGGTGTTTCTCTTCATCAGTCCAAAACAAGTCCAATAAAGTGCATCCATCCATAATAAAAAGTGAATAAGGGCCTCCTGTAGTGAATCGATGTGTTTTTGTAC
>JAHKKF010524007.1:0-11371 GCA_019740295.1 Labeo calbasu | reverse complement strand
GAGAATCAGACCATCACTCACAGCAGAAGGAATTAGCATCATGTTTAAAGTGTATATACAGTAGTTCCGATTACAGCAGATCTTTAGCTGGTGTATTTTGTGTGATAGAAGGATAAATTTCCCACCTAATTTAGCATAAGACATTTGGATGAACTCAGATAACACAAGCTAAAAAGAGAAGCGGATCCAATCCAAACAGGTGCCTCTCCCTCTCTTCATCTGCGTGTCAGATTGAGCTAAAAACTCCTGAGAGACTTCTGTCACATTCATTTTTCTCTACAGAAACAGGGTTTGTTGATGAGCACCTGGATAGGTGTTGTTTTTAACAACAAGTTTAATATGTCACACATCTAATATGTCCTATCCACCTTATTTTTTCCATAAGAGCGGGTGCGGCCATTTTTAGCTGAACAAAGCAGCTCGTTTTGCTGCATGATATTGCAAATTAGTGTGTCTTACAATATTATTTTAATGTATTATCTTAATTATGAACACACTGGTTTGTACTGCAATTTGTTATTCTTCTCATTATTTCCCTAAAGCGGCTGATAAACCGGAAGTCTCGCCCACAGGCTTACTTCCACGTCGAAGAATAAGGTGGATAGCATGATACAGGTCATACAGTAACATTAAGGAGGACATTTTTGTTTTCTGAGCAAGAAATCTTTTCAGAGGTGATGTGTTTGCTGTTGTCCTAAACAATCTCCAACAGTCTCTCATGTAATCTGAATTATTCAAGCTATTCCACGTGCGTCATAACATCTAAATTAGTCACGAGGTGGCACTGAAGCAATCTTAATTCTAACTTACAAAACCATATAGTGAATAGGCATAACAACATTATAGTAGGCCTATCCAGTATAAAAATATATATATTAATTTTAAGATTTGCTAAAGATCAAATGTTTTATTAATTATAAAGATTTTAAGTAACTTTGAGTTAGATTTAAATGACAGCAAAACTAATCTAAATGTAAAGACGGGAAATGAGCAAGTAAATATCCAATACCGGCTGATACCAGTGAATGAATAAATATCTAATATTGGCATATGGCAACAATATATTGTTCATCCCTAATAGCAGTTTTAACAGATAGAAAGTACAACTAAAGAAGTAAATCTCTTTCCGTAGACTTGTCAGAAGTAGAAGACAAGGCGACACATGTGTCTTCTCTGATTTGTGATGCCTCATGAGGAGCGTAAATGAACCAGAGAAAGCAACTCCAGTCAACTCGGTCCAGCTCAAATAAAGTCTAATGATGAGGGCAATCTAGCTGTTTCGGAGAGAGGCTTGTGCAGACACATCAAACACACTTATTAAGATATTTCACAGTGACACTGACACGAGTTTTGACCAAGAGAACAATCACTGTTACTTTCTGTCCTGTACAGCGGCTATAGTTAAAGTAATGTGTTCAGTCTTGTAAAACACAAGCACATGACTTTAGTTAGAGAAATCACAAGCATCCATTTCCATGGTGTTTTAAGGGTAAATTAAGTTCATTTAGGCTAGTTCAGGGAGAAAATGAAACATCTTTAAATGATGTGAAAATGTGAGCTCAAAAATGAATGATTTTGTGCATATTACTCACCTCTTTTGTTTTCCAGTTTCCTCAGCAAATGTTTCAATTGTGCTCATTCGTGACACAATGACTGGGTGTGAAAACAGATGATGCAGCCAAATGATGTTAAATGTCATCATGAGCACTTGGCTTCAAGTGAAGATGTCAAGATATCATGGCAACCCATTGTTTGTTTGACCCATATGTGAAAATGATCCTACCAGCTTTGGCTGAAACATTTTTAAGTTGATCCTTATTGCAGTTAACCAAGCAAATACAAATCAAATTCTTGTTTCACATGCAATGTCATTTGATCTTATGTTGCCAAAGTATTCAAGCTATTAAATGTGAGAGAGCCGCGCTGTTCGCTGTCATGACCTTCTGAGTTCCCATAGTTCTGTTCAAACACACAAATCCGCACATTCACATCTCCATTATTTCATCCCACACTCTTCAATATGAATAAAACTAACCATAATGTGCAACAAAATCTCAACAAATATCACAACTGGCTTTTGCCAGGTCAAGACGTCAACTTTTATAACCGTATTTATGGCTTACAGAAAAGTGGTTGTCTGCTATTGTGCAAAGGTCTTGCATTTCAAACAAATGGCACTGAAAGTGTGACACTGGCGCTTTCAGTGAAATTCTTGAAAACATCTCTGTAGTGGTGGCCTTTCCAGTAACTATTGAGACGTCTAGTGTTTGTTGACATTTCCCAGACTTTACTGTGTGGTTAATGTCTTTATATGTGTCCAACAAAGTTCCTGACAACAAGACGAAACTAAATTAGGTCTTCAGGACTCTCAACCTACACTACGTCTCATCTCTTTACAGGGTTACATCCCTTGATTGATTCACTCTTTAAATGGCAGAAAAAGGGTGTACCTTTTATATGGTAAACTTGAATCTTTGGCTTTCTTTTGCAGGAAACTGCAATAACAATTTTCACTTCAGGAAACACATCACAATCCTGTAAAAATCAATATTTACAGTTCTACCAATAGTTTAAGCAATAATGGAATATAATCAAAAGAAAGGTGAAGATATTGGCATTTTAACATTTGCTCTACAAACAAAAGGGACATTTATTGCTCAGAGCAACTTAATGTCGTATTCCCAGAGATATCAAAAATAATCTGTTTTTTGCTTGCTATCAGTATAACTTGTTGCTCAAAAATGAAGTACAAGGGGCACAAACAGATAAACTGATTTGAGTCCAAATTTCAAAAAAGTTTTATTTCGCCTAATAATTTAGCCTTTTTAATAACCCTTCAAACTGACCCTTTACAAACAGCTTGACTGACGGGCGATCAGACCAATCATAACGCCGAATCCGCCATTCTGTCCAACAAACAAATCAGACAGGAGGGTATAGATTAACTTCGGTGGGCTTGTGTGTATTGGTCAGTGTCAACATACAGTGCCATTGTGCTATGGGCGTCCCGAGTTCGAATCCCAGCTCAAGGACCTTTCCCGATCCTGCCCCCTTCTCTCTCTCCCACTTTGTTTCCTGTTAACTATGATCTGTCCTATCGTAATAAAGGCCAAAAATAAATCTTTTTTTTTTTTTAATTGTGTGTATTGACGTCTTTCCGCGGTTGAGATAAAATACGTTTTGATGTTCATTCATGGTTTTTTTTTCATGGTTTAAGTAAAGAAGAAAAGACGATCGGTAAAATAATCTAATAAGGCAATACAGTGATCTGTCACAAAACATTAAAAAGCCACAAAATGGTATTTATTGTTTGAATTTCTTAAAAAATGACAATATTTTAAAACTGAGACTAGGGCTGCATGATAAATCCAAATGAAATCGCAAGCGTGATGAATCAATTTGGTTTCGCGCTGCAGCTGAATGAACAGAAGATTTAACTGATTTCACTGATTCAACGTAACTAACAGCCACACGACTACAAGAATGTATGGTTTATCTGAGTTCTTCTTATATTAATTTTCCTTATAATACAGTATATAATAATGCAATGCCCTTACCACTGCTTAGAATACTATGAATACTATCCGTGCCTTATTCTGTGTAAAAATCCACATCTACAGAAGGATTTATTTCAAACACTCAACTGACGTTATATAGTGAGTTTGGAGTAAAAACATGTAATTAAATGTGGTATATTCACATGCTTTCAGATGTAGCAGATTTCTACGCAGAACCGTAGTTCACTGCGTAGTTCACACAACGATTTCTTTCAATTTCATAATCGCGATTAAATCATCTGCGATAATGAACACGATATAGCGTAGCTTTTCAGTGAACTACGACTCCATGTAGCAAATGCTGCTCCATCTGAAAGCACCTGCTTGAGATTTTATTTGGCTTTGCTGAAAAAATGCACGTGACAATTGCCTTCGATTAATCATGCAGCCCTAGCTGAGACCTTGTTTTAGTAACCTGCTCTGTCTTGTCTGTTGTTTTTCATGTCCGCGGATTGAAACGATCCCAATAACATGATATTTAGCCCCTGGAACGTGATTTTTTTTACTGGGGACACTGTGTGAGAGCGACATTCTTTGTCAAACATAGCCACAGTAACTAAGGAGGGAGGGTTTTTGTGGAGGGTCAATTGCTCAAGTTGAAATTGCGAATTAAAAATATGTCTAATGAAAACACATCAATTTTGCGAAAACTCCAATATATCGTGAAAAAGTTTTTATGCTCGCATGAAGTGTTTTTTTAGGCCATTCGAAAAATACATATTTTGCAAAACTGCAATAGAAACCGTCACCTGGTGTATGTAAAAGAAACATGATCATTCTTAAAAGATGGTGTGGTATGTTTGGACAGAAGACGAGTTCTTTATTAAACTCATGAAAGACAAAAGAATTACGGGAAAACTGGATTTTAAACAACAAAGAAATTCCACGATTGATCGAGTCCTTGAAGCAGATACGAAGGAAAAGGGCTTCCAGAAGCCATGGCAAATATTAAGCTCCAAAGGGTAGCTCTCAAACAGAAGTATCTTTTGGAAAAGAGAAACCTCTTTTGGAAAAGCAGTGCTGGTGGGAAACGGAAAATAAAATTCAAGCGTTCAAGTAATCAGGCCAGAGACCAGTTCTAAACAGCAAAGGTAAAGCATTGTGAGTGGAAAAAAAATGTTTTAGTCATGTTTTAGACTTTTTTGGCAAAAGTTTTCTGCAAATCTGTAATGGAAACCAGGCTATTATTTATGAACAAATTGTTTAAGTGAGTGATCCAATGACTTCCACATTAAAGACAGTTTTCGTTCCTGAACGGCATAACCTGAAGAAAGAGTCAGTGAAAAATCACAGACAAGCAGAGCAACCTTAAAAGTGAAAAGTCCCATAAAAACTGTATATGAAGGCTCTCAGAGCACAGCTCGACCAATCAAGGTCTAGTTGTATAATGTGCTTTCTCAGAAAATACAATATACTGCAGTTATGTTAAATGTTCTCTTTCATTATTATTATTTATTATTTATTATTATACGGACACTTCTAATGACATTCTTGCACAAGACCACACTATCAATTCATCTAGGACAGCTAAACAAATTAGATGATTCTGTTCTGGAGAGGTCGAATTTCAAACAAATCCGCCAACAAACAGAAACTGCTATTACAGGCTTCCGTGATTTGCTATATTCCCAAACTTTCTCAAAGAAAACAAACATACTGAACCCATGGACAGTGTCTGCTGCAGTGGGACGCTGGGAATGTGTCTGATAAGCGCACTCTTTCTCTGTCTTTCTCTCTTCGACAAACTCAAGGCCCTCAGCCCCTGTGGAGTACCAGCATCCCCCACGCAGAAGAGTCTGAACATGTTGAGTGATTGAAAGCATGTACCTCTATTTAAACAGGCCAGAGAGCAGAGCGGTGTTGGCTTTTAAGCCCCAATATCGGAAGAAAAAAAAAGAAACGCCGGGAACAAATTATTTTTTTGCATTTTTTTAAAGCGGTAAAGTTATATACATACAGCACATCAGCCTAAATTTGTCAACTCAAATACTTGCTTCAATAAAACACACAGCGGAGCCTGCATACTCACTTCCAGTAGACAGGAAAAATCAAGCCAAACCAAATCAATATGAATGTGCTTTTAGTCCTAGTAGTAGTATTTCAGTTTAATAGAGCTCCCTCTGAAAAGGATGTTGCATCTAATAAAGCTTCCCTTGTGATCATTTGTGCATAGTAGCTCATGCCAAGACTTGGATACAGCTTCACTGGCTGTATTAAATAGTTCCTTGTTAACAAAGCCACAGAACAATGTTGATGAGGACCCGTAACATTTATGTTTTTTAAAAAATCAATTTTGGAATTTAAAACACACTTGCTTTTACTACCCATAGAAAAGACTGTGGGAAAAACTCCTGGGAAAAAGACAGTGATGTTGTTATTGACGCGCTTGGTGTAGCACAGCACCCATATCAGTGTATTAGAGATAGTAGCAATTTTAATGTTTCTTTATGTCAAGTGCTGAGTATTAATTTGATCGCAAAGAAACGCTGCGAGCCTCAAGGGTTTTGCACAGAGCAGATTGTCTCACTTAGCTTTTAGTGTGAGTGACGCAACATAGGGCAGCGAACATCTTGCCTTGATTATGATTATTGTTATTATTTCCTCTCAAAGTGCTTTTAATAAAAGTCAGATGTGCCCCTTAAAACAGGTACTGCCATCATTTAGGCCTTTTCATTGTATTTGCTTTATTTCCCCTGATGATCTCACAAACTGCTGGCACTCAATAGATGCGCTGGGACCAGCCAAATCGTTCAGCACCTGTATCGTTTCTTGATCTCATTCGAATACCATGCAGTGCCAAATGATTATGGGGTGTAACGGACTACTCAGCCTTCTATATGTTGTTAAATACATTGAGTGCTTTCCAGTCGTTTTGAGAACAACAGTTACGGCTGGAGCATTTTAATATTTGTGGCTTCTGTATCCATGGGTGACCATCCTGCTTTGAAGAGAAAATGGTTTTTATGTAATTCACTGTTTAACAAAGTTTAAAGAAGTATGAATGTCACTTGTATAACCAACTGTCTCAAGGTGATTTTAGTGGATATATGAAGCCTGTTCTCTTTTAAGTTCACACAAGTTTCCTAGAGTAACCACAGGTGTGGTTCATTATGTTAACTAGGAAGATGTTCAACAAAGTTTAGCAACCAGGCCAATGCACTTTCTGTCTTAATTTTGTATGACTGGAAACCAAACAAACTTCTTTTGTGAAGCTGTTTGAGCGATATTTCCTTACAATAAATGTCAGTTGATTTAATATTTTGTTCTTTACATAATACAGTGACAAAAAATGGGCTGTTCGATGTTTTAAATATCAACCAAACTCAAACTTTACATTTACAGTTATGTAAAAATTGTATAATTAAAGCGCTGTAATATAGGTCTCATGTATCCCCAAAATGCGTCTGTAAAGTTTCATCTCAAAATACCCCACAGATCATTTATTATATCATTTTGAAAATGCCTATTTTGAGTGGAAGCAGAAACACACTGATTTGCTTTACTGTGTAAGCATAAAGCCTCAAAAAAGCTCATTGAGATGATACAGACGGAACAGACATGATACGTTTTCATGCCAGGATCATTTTATTTAAGATTAAGATATCTTACCATTCACTGACGTGTCCAGTCAGTCATTCACTCCCGATTGTATGTCTGAACTATTACGCAACTGCCATCATGTTTTGGCACAAACAGCAATCGTAAGTACATTTTCTGTCATCTTTGCAGGACTGTGATATGAAGAGTATACAGACACAATATGGGTATAAATGTAGATAAATATCAGTACAATATGTGTCACATGAATAAACAAGCGTCATTGTGTTCAAAAGCCTCCGTTTTCACAGCCCACGAAATTTCCATGAAAACGGTGTTTTCAAATTTATCCACCTTGGAGAGCGTTTTCAAAAAGCTCAGTTTTGGCCAAAAGGCCAAAATGGAGAGAAAAAGATGCGTTTTCAAACAAAAATGTATTAGTGTAGACAAGGCCTATATAGTAGCTATAGACCAATTCTGTGTTTGCAAACAGTGATGACGTTTTTGGTGGGCGGAGCCTATCTGGTGGCAGAAATGTGGCAGCCTATGAAAACCATGGATTAAAAAAGAATAAAAAAGGTACATTTGAATTTATATTAATAGACTCTGACTTTATTCTTCCAATTCTAACAAGAAAAATAACTTTTGAGTTTATATCCCACACTTCTGGCTTTTTTTCCCCTCAGAAAGAACAAACTCGCTATTGTTGAGTTGAATTGAGTTCTAAAGTCCGAAACATGAGATATAAACTTAAATTTGCGAAAAAAAGGTCAGAACTGTGAGATAAAATAAGTAAATGTAAAATCTTATAGGTTTAAATAGTATTTCATGCTGTAACTGCAGGGCTAATGTAATATGTTCTTAATGAGCTACAAATGCGAATATTATGTAGACCTATTGTTTAAATCAAATTTATGATTTAAAATAGAGTAATCATAGCAGGTCTCATCCATTAGTCTGTCTGTTTAAACACCTGCGTTTAGCTTCAAATGGTGTTTTTCGGAAGGAAAGGACATGACGTGAAGCCAAGTATGGTGACCCATACTCAGAATTTGTGCTCTGCATTTAACCCATCCAAGTGCACACACACAGGAGTGAACACACACCCAGTGCAGTGGGCAGCCATATTGCTATCACCACAGCGCCTGGGGAGCAGCTGGGGGTTCGACTCACCTCATTCATGGTATTGAGGGTGGAGAGAGCGCTGGTTATTCACTCCCCCCACCTTCAATCCCTGGCAGACCTAGGACTCAAACCCGCAACCTTTCAGTTATAAGCCCAACTCCCTAACCATTAGGCCACGGCTGCCCCAGCAACAGTATTCTACACAACAATACATTTTATCTCCTATTCCGTGGACTTACTGCTCTGGACTAAATATGTCAGTAACTTTAATAAGAAGACATTTCTTACTTTTAAATGCTGTAGGCTGAAGATAAGCATGGCGGCTCACTCAGGACGGGGTCTCTGCTAATACGGCAGTGTGCGTCAACAGTTGTGGGTGGCGCCTGTAAAATGTGATGTCACAGTACAGATTCTGTAAACGGCTTGTTTTGAGACACTGCTTATGATTTATGGGGATTTAAAAAAAGGAGTGGGTGGATTTTTATCATTATAGGGTGGTTGTGTACACACACTGCCAACACACATTTATGTCCAAACAACATGTAATAGTGAATTTTGCATAATAGGGGCCCTTTAAATGAAATTACAAATGCAAATGTTAAATATTCAGTCGATACATACTCAAAAACAAAGCCCCGTTTCTTGGAATACACTTCTGCATGATCTTACCGAGCCAATTACAAAGGCAAAGTCATCGCACATTTAAACCTGTGTAAAGAATCATGGGAGCAACGAGTCCGTCAGTTGTACCCTTCAAAATCCTTCATTCCGAAGGGCCCTTTGAAGTGGCCAGTTTTGAGCACTTTGGTTTGGAACGGCCTTTCAATACAACGACAGTGATTGTTCTTTGGAGGCCGATGAATCCCGCTTGGAACGTAGCGACAGTCTGTGGAAAAATCTCTGGTTTCGTTTGGTTACGTTTTCACTGAATTTCAATATGGGGCATCTCAAATGTGCATATTTCATAAATATTTAGCTAGAAATGTACATTTTAAATGTATATTGTGTATAACATTTAACTGTATACCATTCTGATTGATATGGACAATGTATATGCAGATTTAAGATTTATCTTTTTGTGACTTGACTTTTGAAAACTAGTCTCTTTTGACTTTTGTTTGAAATAAATCTGGAAAATTGGGCAGTTATTTGCAATACTTTTGCCGCTCCATACAACACCCGGAGAAATGTTCAGAATAAAGCAAGCGAGAATGATGTGATTCTGCGTCAAGCAGTGTCAGCTGGTTTATAGAGTAGGAATACGTGGTGCTCTGGATCACATTCAAACACATGTGGGCCTATGCAGTAACTACAGAGCTCAGAGCTGGAACTTGACAAAACCAGCACAATCGTCCCTCAAATGGAGTGTATTGTCAACAAAAACACTAGCCTGCACTACCACTACCCGTGTTGCTGTAAACACAGATCGTTTCTAGCTAATCAGTGCGGAAACAAATTTATCCCACGTGGAGGTAATCGGTTTAATAAAGAGCATTGGTCTGGAGGCCATTTATAAATGCAAACCGTGCACATCTGGAACTGATTCTGAGTTGAGATAATCCTAGTCTGACGCTTCTCTGGTCCACCTGTAGTCCGGCACGGCACAGGTTGCGCACAAACCGTCTAGATGCTGAGTGTTTGTGAGCGAGCCCTTATACCCACGAGCATTATGTTGACTTCAGTGAGTCCTCTCCAAACTATTTGCCTTTTTCATGACAATGGAGCTCTTTATGACTCTCAATAGATGTTTCGTAGCCCAGCGCTGAGTCCCCCTGTGGTTTTATGGAAAGAAAGTTTACGAAACAATGGCATATGTTTCGACTCTAAAGCTGAATTACACATGGGCAACTGCTATTCCGATGATAGACGTGGGGTATAGAAAATACTTTAGTATTAGTTAAATATTGACTAGATATTCAGCAATAAGAAGTGCCTAACAAGTGCTTCTTTTGTCTCCTTGGCCAATAAAACAGATTTAAAAGGATTTCCTGAAGGCTTCAAAGTTTTACAAACCTGACAAGTATTGTTAATGGCTTTTCACAGAGAGGAAATGTGACATAGAACATTGCCGTTCAGGAACACAATTCAGCCTCTAGTTTTATATGGCAACACACATATTATTTGTCAGGATTATAAAGAAATGCTGCCTGGAAACAAGGTTATTGCAGGTTTCAGACAAGACAAACTAATGAAACAAGGATGGGAAGGGAGCTGTTTGATTTGTGATGGCAACATCACGCAGCACATTCTTGCAGTTGAACATTACTGGAACTAAGCAGTGCAAACGTGGGGTCTTCATGTTAGTTCACAGCTAATTGCCATTCTTGTTGTCTAAGTAACCGGTCAACAACTCAGAGCGCAGTGTTTTAACATACTGCACAGTCTCCTTGGAAGCAGATTGGGACAAGACTATTGGAATGGCTAAAATAACAGAAACTTTCATCTCTAATTATATACTTACTGAAATAACCATCTTCAATCTGATAACAATAACTTTGTAGGGAACTTTATCCACATTTTCTTTAATATCGCATGAAAGTTTATAGCCAGGGGCTAAAAGTAACATTTTACAGAGAAAATTTACCAGCCATTAAACTGCATATGCATTATTTCATTAAAAGCCAGGCAGAACAAATTAAGGAAACTTTTTTATGCTTAGTTTTCTTTATTTATTTATTACTATTAATCAAATTATAAAACGTAAAACCAATAAAGAAACATTGCTAAATATCACTGTCTTAATTTTTGTGCAGTATTTTTATCATCTAAATACATCTCACCACTTAAAAAAAAACATTTACAAAGCCATTATATTGCAAGCACAGACTGTTTTCAGTTCAGTCAAGTTTTTTTATTTATAACTAGTATCAAACTAACAATCCAATTCTTGTTCACAGTAAAAAAAAAACTGATTAAAGAGTACATAATAAGATTAAATATATATATTGCACAACCACCCATTAGGTGGCGATATGTAACGTTACTAAGAATGTAAAGAGTTACTCCACCCCAAAATGAAAATTTAGTCATTAATCACTTACCCCATGACGTCGTTCCAAACCCGTAAAAGCTTCGTTCCCATTGACTGCCAGGTAAATACCACTGTCAAGACCCAGAAAAGTATGAAAGACGTCGTCAAAATAGTCCATCTG
>JAHKKF010524006.1:0-20145 GCA_019740295.1 Labeo calbasu | reverse complement strand
ATGGTGAAAAACTCCTACAACTCCTACAACTTCAGAATTGTCCGACATCGTTGTAGCTTTTTGTTTGTAAACAGCGTTTGACTTACTTGCACTTTCTTAGTTTTTGCACGTTCGCTTTGCAAACACTGGGTCTGTAGATCCACGTGACCTTTTGACGTGATTCGATCCCAGAGCCTGTGCTACACCAGCTTTTGTGCTTAAAAAGTATACAAATGTTTATTTTCCGAAAAAAAAAATGAGCGATGGTTTGGCTAGATAAGACCCTTCTTCCTTGGCTGGGATCGTTTAGAGCCTTTTGAAGCTGCATTTAAACGACATTTTGGAAGTTCAAAATCGGGGCACCAATGAAGTCCATTATATGGAAAAAAATGCTAAAAATGTTTTCCTCAAAAAACATAATTTCTTTACGAAGATAGAAAGACATGAACATCTTGGATGACAAGGGGGTGACTACATTATTTGTGAATTGTTGTTCTGGAAGTGGACTTCTCCTTTAAAGTTTCTTTATGGAACCATTTAGACTAAAAATGTTCTTCTATGGCATTGTGAAGCACCTTTATTTTTAAGAGTGTTATTATACTCAAAAATAACTGGCCTAGAAGAATTGCTTGCAAATCTCTCATTATGCTATACTATCACCAAATATTAGATTTGATCTTTTCATCAACATGTTTTCTTTCAAATAGCACAGATTTTGTATTTGTTTTTGGAACTTATTGACTTATTTGGAGCTCATGCATCAAAATTGTCCACAAGCAATGTTTGTTTTTCACTCAAAAACCGAGGTTTAAGCTCAGATCAATGAGGTCTACAATCAATAAATTCCAAAAAGAAGCACAAAATCTGTGCTAATTGAAGAAAACAAGTTGATGAAAAGATTGAATCCAATATTTGGTTCTAATATGTGACCCTGGACCACAAAACCAGTTATAAGGGTACATTTTTCAAAATTGAGATTTATACATCAGCTGAAAGCTGAATAAATAAGCTTTTTTGTTGCTGTATAGTTTGTTAGGACAGGACAATATTTGGTTGAGATACAACTATTTGAAAATCTGTAATCTGAGGGTGCAAAAAAATCAAAATATTGAGAAAATCACCTTTACAGTTGTAAATAAGTTCTCAGCAATGCATATCACTAATCAAAAATTAAGTTTTTATATTTTTATGATAGGAAACTTACAAAATACCTTCACTGAACATGATCTTTACTTAATTTTGACTTTTGAAAAATCGATCATTTTAACCTATACAATGTATTTTTGGCTATTGCTACAAATATACCCATGATACTTAAGACCGGTTTTCTGCTCCATGATAAGACATTTACAAGCAATTTTATAAAAGGCCAGTCATTTTTGACCAATCAAATTAGGTAAAGGATTTTCATCACAGCACAAGTTAAATTTCTTAAACTCTTTTTTATGAATTTCGCGCCCCAATGAATATACATTGTGACTTTTTTACTGTCCTTACCCACCAAAAAAGAGAGAAAATTCAGTCATATTTACTAATCTTGTGTCATTCCAAACCTGTGACTTTCAACACAGAGAATTTTCAACCAAATCTTTAGCATAAAATAACATTTTAGTGACCAAAACTGTCAAGAAAACAAAAGCATCATAGCAGTGTCTCAAAAGTCTTGCGCACTATATTTTTGATGCTTTGTGACTGTAAACTTGCCCTCAAATCTCATTCATGATGCTGCATATTTAAGCTCAACGCATGAGAATCAAATTTAGTGTGATGTCATTTTTGAATGAGTGTCTGTGGAGGGGAAGATTTTCCATCAATAACACATTAATAGCAGCACACAGCTTTGATACAGCGTGATGATGACAGCCGTATCACAGTCTATTTAATAAACTGTCTGTTTAAATGATGTCAGAAGTGACAGTATGTACTGCTGAGCGTTTCCCAACAGCCAGCGAGCAGGACCGGACCTGTTTAGCTAAATAGACATGAGAGGAGCTCAACACTTCAGAGGACAATGAGCATTTAAGGTCGGTTTGAATAACACAAATAACCTGCAGCCATATGCAGTACAGTCTGCCCTGAATTACATAACCAAACACCTCACGAGTCACAATAACACTTGACAATAAGATTGAATGTGTTAATGTTAGATACAGCAAGTTTGCATTTAAACGTTAAAGCTAACAATGAACAATAGTGCATTTGCAAATTAACATTAAAGGAATTGTTCACCTAAAAACTGACAATGTGCTCACCCTCAGGTCATCCAAGTTGTAAATGAGTTTGTTTTTTCATCAGATTTGGGGAAATGTAGCATTCCAATCCTATGCTCACCAATGGATCCATTGCAGTGAATGGGTGCCGTCAGAATGAGAGTCCAAACATCTGATAAAAACATCACAATAATCCACAAGTCCATCAATTAACATCTTGAGAAGATAAACTCTAAAACAAATCCATCATCAAGATGTTTTTTTAACTAAAATATGAGTCCATAATTCATAGTAACACTTCCTCCAGTGAAAAAATGGTCTGGTCTGAATCAGGAGAGAAATCTGCACAGATCAAACACTGTTTACAAGCCAAAACATGTTAAAACGTCTTGGATTTGTTTCAGCTTTTGTATTCTCAAGACATTAACTGATGGACTGGAGTGGTGTGGATTACTTGTGGATTATTGTGATTGTTTTGTCAGCTGTTTTGGACTCTCATTCTGACGGCACCCATTCACTGCAGAGGATCCACTGGTGAGCAAGTGATGGAATGACACATTTCTGCAAATCTAATGAAGAAACAAACTCATCTACATCTCGGATGGACTGAGGATAAGGGCATTTTCAGCAAATTGTCATTTTTGAGTAAACTATTTCTACTACTACTGCTTTAGTCTGACAAATATCATTAAATAACAAGCAAACCTTACAGCAAAGCCGAGTGACAGCATTAAGAAAATAAACGAAGCCATCAAAACAAACTCACTTGCCATTGCAAAAGAACATTTTGTACAAATGTGAAGTTTATTCTTTAAAGAAGTGAATAATATATAAACTATTGTCTATAAATATAAAGGGTTTTTGATAGTATCACAAGCAGAAGTATGAGAAAGAAGAAAATAACAGATGTCACCGGTGTAGAAAACTGTAATATAGGCTTCAATGCTAGTGTGATTAAATACATCTCAGATCCATGCAAATGCATCTCACAAGAACAGGAGTTTAGGAGCAGGCCTCGATCTACCAGTGCTTTCTGTAATCCCCTTAAACAAAGATTCCTTTGGGAAAACAAAAACATTCATTTGCATGAGATAATGCCATCAACAATCAAGAATAAGCAGTATCTGATGTTCGGTAAAGGGCATTTAAAAAAAAAAAGCACATGATGACACGGCTAACCCTGAAAAATTATGAACAGGATGATGTGAATTACTCTTACGTAGTGCTTGAGCAATATGGGGTTTTTAATAGCTGATGTTGATACCGATAACCAGAGCGCAGACCAAAATGCAACCGATATTACTTAAAGATCAATTAAAATATTTGAACACAAATTGCGTTATCCATTAACAGACCTGCTAATAGATTTTGGAAATGATGCACAGCACAAGCGGACATGGTTATCACTGTTGATCATCTCAAAAGGGCCAAATATTGGCCGATATATCGGGTGATTTTTGCACATATGCACCAAAAAGTCTACATTCCAGTTTTCACATAATGTTCATGGATTAGTAACAATACCAGCGTGGGCATTAAACTATTTGACTGTTGTGGGATTTTTAATAGCTGATGTTAGTACCGATAATCAGAGCGCAGAGCAATATGCAACCGATATTACTTACTAATCAGTTAAAAATATCTAAATACAAATAGAATTATCCATTAACAGACCTGCTGGTAGATATTGGAAATGATATACAGGACAAGCGGACATGATTATCGCTGCTCAATCATCTCAAAACGGCCAAATATCGGCTGATATATCGGTTTACTGCTACACAAACGTCTACATCCCAATTTTCATATTATGTTAATGGATTAGGTACAACACCAACATGGGCATTAAACTATTTGAGCAACATGGGGTTTTTAATATCAGATGTTGATACCGATAACCAGAGCGTAGACCGATATACAACTGATATTTCTTATAAATCAGATAAATTATCTGAAAAAGAAAAATTGCATTGTTGATCAAGAGGCCTGCTGATAGATTTTGGAAATTATACACATAATGAGCATTCAACAGTCATGATTACGGCTGCTGATCATTCCAAAAGGACCAAATATCGGCTGATATATCGGTTTACCACTACACAAATGTCTACATCCCAATTTTTACATCATGTTAATAGATTGGGTATGATATCAACACGGGCATTAAACTATTTGGGTTTTTAATAGCTGATGTTGATACCGATAACCAGATATGCAACCGATATTACTTAAAAATCAATTAAAAGATCTTTTAATTGCATTATTGATCAAGAGGCCTGCTGGCAGATTTTGGAAATGATACACGGAATGAGCATTCATGATTACGGCTGCTGATCGTTCCAAAAGGACCAAACATTGGCCGATATAACAAATGATCACTGCTCAATCATCTCAAAAGGGCCAAATATCGGCCAATATATCGGTTTACCCCTACACGAATGTCTACATCCCAATAAACATGATACCAATAAACAGAGTGCAGACTGATATGCAACCGATATTACTTAAAAAAATCAATACGATTATCTGGGGAAAAAAATGCATGCTGTTAGATTTTGAAAATGATACATAGAATGAGCATTCATGATTACGGCAGCCGATCATCTCAAAACGAAGAAATATCGGCTGATATATTGGTTTATCTTTGTCTTTCATCCCAATTTTCACATCATGGATTAGTTACGATACCAACACAGACATCAAACTATTTGAGAAGTGCATTGCAAACACCATCCATCCTGTTCTAGCTGTATGTTTAGAGGTACTTCTGTGCAAAAGAGCCAAGGGAGAACACAAACCCTTCAGAAACATCACCAAAGTTCATTACAGACAGAAGAAAAACATGTATACATTTCTTTGAGTTAAACACAAGTGCAGGCCTGAGCCCAAATGCTGCTCCAAACTGAAAAAGGCACTTAACTTTACATCTTAAAACAGCCTGAGATTGCTGCTGTCCAAGCCCAGGCCAGGAGACCAGCAAACCCCATGGGTACTTACTGTTTTTTTTTTTTTTTTGTTCTAGCTCCTAGTCTCAGCCTCCATAAAACATTCCAGTCCTATAATTCATCTGATCTCAGTCACAAAGCTTTAATTTAAAGCTGAATTTTTCCCATGATACGCGGCCTTAAGTGCTGGGTGCACGATTCACACACATTATTATTATTATTTCTGCATTATTTGCATGTAAAAAGTTTGAATATTTGCCCGTGGAAATACTGATGTCGATAAAAAGACACAGTTTTACATACAGGCTTAAAAAAACAGATCCCCACCCAGAGTAATCCAAGAGAAAAGGCATAAATAATCTCCAAAACGATGCGGTTTGTCCAAAAAAGTTGATTTGATTTAAAAAAGAACATCCGAGAAATCCAAGTGAGATTTAAATACAAATATATACTTACAAAAAATCATCACAATGTTTATGTACAACGCACAGGGCGTCTCTTTAAACAGTTGTTCGGGTGAATGGTAAAAAAAAGCAGTTAAATCACACTGTTGTTTCTCCTTGTTTGCTGTTCGCCAGTCTCGTGTAGAACTTCCTCCACGAGTTAAGCGTCTTTCCGGACCATATCCAGAATCCAGACGTGATGCCCACGATCAGGGTCATCAGGTACTTGATCATGAACACCGTGAAGTCCGGGTTCATCTGCGGGTTGTGCGCGGGACACGGCACCGCGTACGTCTTGCACGATTGCGCGCTCCACGTCTGTTCCCACTGATCCCGAAAGGCCTGCTCGTAGAAGTAGCAGGCGATCACGATGGTGGCCGGAACCGTGTAGAGGACGCTGAAGATGCCGATGCGCACCATCAGCTTCTCCAGCTTCTCCGTCTTGGTGCCGTCGTGCTTCATGATGGTCCTGATGCGGAACAGAGACACGAAGCCCGCCAGGAGGAACGAGGTGCCGATGAACAGGTAGACGAACAGCGGCGCCAGGACGAATCCGCGGAGCGCGTCCACGCTGTTGATGCCCACGAAGCAGACGCCGCTGAGCACGTCTCCGTCCACCTGACCCACCGCGAGGATGGTGATGGTCTTGATGGCCGGCACTGCCCAGGCTGCGAGATGGAAATATTGCGAATTCGCTTCGATGGCCTCGTGGCCCCATTTCATCCCGGCTGCGAGGAACCAGGTGAGCGCTAGGATGACCCACCAGATGGAGCTGGCCATGCTGAAGAAGTACAACATCATAAACAGGATGGTGCATCCTTCCTTTTTGGTGCCTTGCACCACCGTCCTGAACTCGTTTTCGAACTGCTCATTGCAAACCACTTTGTCTTCCAGGAGAAATCCGGCGATGTAAGCGATGGACACCATGGTGTAACACCCGGAAAGGAATATAATGGGTCTTTCCGGGTAACTAAAGCGCTTCATGTCCACTAAATAAGTCAGGACGGTGAACAAAGTAGACGCGCAGCACAAAACCGACCAAATCCCGATCCAAATGCGCGCAAACTTCTGCTCGTCCTCGCTGAAGTACATCATCCCGTGGAGTTTTTTGGGCTCGCACGGCGCGCCGCAGTTGTCCTCGCCTAGAAAGCGGTAGTTGAGGTACGGAGGGACTTTCAGCGAAGCCGGGCATTTAAAACGGCCCTTCCTGGGGTGCTCGGGCGTCGCTTGGGTCACGTCTGGGGTCGGGTTGACGGGCGTCCTCGGCTCGGACGTGTTCTGCCCCACGCACAGCTCTCCGCCGTGCACCGGGAACGTCTCGCACGCCAGGCTCTCCGGCCACTGGAAGCCGAATTTGTTCATGAGCGCCTCGCAGCCCTGACGCGCCCGCTCGCACAGCGATCGGCACGGCGGCAGCGCTTGCTCCAGCACCGTGCACACCGGCGCATACATGGAGCACAGGAAGAACTTGAGGTCCGGCGAGCACTGCACTTTAACGAGCGGGTAGAACTGGTGCACCTCGAGCCCCGCGTCCTCCTGGTTCGTGTGGCCGAGGAGGTTGGGCATGATGGTCTCGTTGTACGCGATGTCCGTGCACAGTGGGATGGTGATGGGCTGGCAGAAGCCGTGCTCGGGAACCGACATGCCGCGGTCTCCGTATTGCGCTCTCGCTCCTAATATTCCAAAGGCGAGCAGGAAGAGCGCAGACGCACCGCGCGCGGCCATACTTTCCTTCTGCGGTTCGTCTCCTCACAGCCAGCTCGCCCGCCAGCGCTCTTCCTCCCCTCCAACTCCCTTTGTTGATTTATCCTTGTCCAGAAACTTTTCGGAAAGTGCAGCGGCGCCCCGGACGCTGCTCCGCGGATCGCGAGCGGATCAAACGCGTGAAGAAAACCACCCGAGCGACTGAGGCGAATAAAGAGTCGCGCTGTGTCGTGTCAGAGTTTCTGTGAGCTGTTCAAACCTGTTTCCAGGCGCCCCGCTGTCTGCTGTTCATAAGCGAAACGCGGGCGGGGCTTTACGGACAGATGGCTCGCGTTAGGGAGCGTCGGGATTTCGTTCGCGTGCGGTTCGTTTTGCGTTCTCCTTACGTTCTTTGAACGTTCGCGCTTCGAGTTCATAGAGTTGTTGAGCGGAACGCATCGTATCTGCTGACTGCAGAAATCAGAACAATAAAACTGAAGTTCTTCAAATGTTCTTTTGACATTCTTTTAATGCTCATTCTTAGAGGGCTGTTGAATGGAATAGATTCTGTCTGCAGATCGAATATAACGTAAACATAATATACATTTAGCAACACGTTTTCTCCAATATTAATTCAGAAAGGAGAACTATACTGAAAAACACCGGCTGTTGGGATTTCCTTTCGTTTTGCGTTCTCTTTATGTTCTTTTAATGTTCGTTTAACATTTGCTCTTAGACATAATGGGTTTGTTGAATGAAATGCACCTTTACATAATATATACTTGTGACCCTGGACCAGCTAAATAAATAAGCTTTCCATTGATGCATGGTTTGTTAGGATAAGACAATATTTGGCTGATACACAACTATTTGAAAATCTGTGATCTGAGGGTGCAAAAAAATCAAAATATTGAAAAAATCACCTTTAAAGTTGTCCAAATGAAATTCTTAGCAATGCGTATTATTAACCAAAAATTACGTTTTGATATATTTACGGTAGAAAATTTACCAAATATCTTCACAGAACATTTACTTAATATCCTAATGATTTCTGGTTAAAATCAATAATTTTGACCCATACAAAATATTTTTGGCTATTGCTACAAATATACCTGTACCCGTTTCCACCCAGATAAATTCAGAGTGCTAACTTTACTCAAAAAAATGTTCAATTAATGTGCACTCTTTGAGCTGACAAGATGGTTAAATGAAATTCATCTTGTCTGCTAACTTTAGATATTACATTATATTTTTAAAATACTTGTGAAACCTTGTTTACTTCACAAATGTAAGTACTAACTTGCTATATTGACATAAAAGGTGTAGGATTTACTTACTCAGAAATTAGTAGATTTCACAAATACTGTGGTAACAAAGAACAGCAAACAACATGAAATAGAACAATTGAAATAGTATTTTTCTTATAAAACATGGTACAATAATCTGTTTACAACTTCTAAAATCATTATGCTGCAAATGAAACTACACACACAGTATGCAATTATAAATATGTGTCCGTGGACCACAAATTTAGATTTATACATCATCTGAAAAATGAATAAAAAAAAGATTTCCATTGGTGTATGGTTTGTTATGACAGGACAATATTTGGCCGAAATACAACTATTTGAAAATCTGTAATCTGAGGGTGCAAAAAAATCAAAATATTGAGAAAATCACCTTTAAAGTTGGTCGAATGAAGTTCTTACCAATGCATATCACTAAACAAAAATTAAGTTTTGATATATTTACGATAGGAAATGTACAAAATATCTTCATGGAACATGATCTTAATATCCTAATGATTTTTGGCATAAAAGAAAACTCGATAATTTTAAACCATACACTGTGTTTTTGGCTATTGCTACAAATATACCCGTGATACTTACAACTACTTTTGTGGCCCAGGGTCACATATGTTCAGTTTTGCTGCATTGTCACATAACCTCACCACAGTCAAAGAAATCAAGGTACAAAAGCTGTCACTGGGACGGTACCTGTTAGATACTAATAAGTACTAATACAGACTCTTTATGTACAAACGTGTACCTTTTGAAAACATGTTGCATGTTTAATTCGGTCAGAATGCACACTATATACTTAAGTAATGTGAACATGCTGTTCAAAACATAGCTCTTACTAATGGACTTCAGTCAGAGTAATGTTTATTTTGACACTAATGCAAACAAGACTGATCGTTCAACAGGTTATACTGTTGTGGACTTTGTGTTGACTGTTGATGAAACACATGAAAATAAAATTTCCAGGCTACTGGTTGTGTATCTCAGCTACTGAACAGACAGATTTAAATGTAAAATCACACCCTGAATCATCAAATCTGCTCTCATACTCATTCATTCAGTGCTGGACAGTAAATAAAGTCAATGAACAAAATCTGCTTGCCGTACAAAAAAACAGAGACGGCCCCTAACGTGCAGCTCTGACTGCTGCCTTCCTATTGGTTACTGTGAGTGTCTGTAGGAGAAATGAGAGGAACATGATTTGCTCTGACAGGGGAATGTAAAGACAGCCTTCACTAAGAGTCTGGATACTGGCTGAATACAAAACAACTTCTGCCTGAGTAAATACTTCATCTTTGCCATTTTTCAGTCTTTTTGTGTAATATTTTTGATTTACGAACAAGAAATGCTTCACCAGTTCAGTCGCTCATGTTGGACTTTCAATCAGAGTGTAAATAACACATATATTGTGTTTTAAATGTCTAGCGTTTACGCTAAACCAATTCAGACGGAACATCTAAACTTTTCTTTTAATTTCAGTTCAGACTGGACTGGCCAAACCAGAAAGAGACGTCAAGAAAAACATGCGTGTAAATTCACTAAATGTGTCATTAGGCAATTTGACTATTAACCATTATGTAAATTGAAATCACCCAGATTTGTGGCTTCTAAAAATAAAGCTAGAGCCATCTTTGGCTCCTCAATGATATAAAGAACTGTTTCTATTATATGTGCATTGAAAAGATGATGTTAAAGGCTTTTGGTAGTGTGTAAAGAAGCAAATATCATTTCTTTTTAATTTCAGTTTGTGAATATAGTTTAAAATAAGTCACTTGCTGTTTCTATCGAAATCAATGCAGAGTGCTGGCGGTTGGTTTGAAGCATTAATAAACTTTATTTGTTTCAGGTAAAACAACAATAAACAACATTTACAGAAGGACATTACATCTTCCATAATAACATTACATACAGGTTTCTAACAAATAATGCAATTCCTACTCTAATATAGTCTAAGTTTCGTTCGTTATAAAGTGACCAGTTACACGTCTAGGTTCCGGAACCGCTCGTCAAAGTCTGCATTATTTCAGTGCATCTTACAAAAAAGAAAAATAGATATAGGCAAGTGAAGCGAAAACACAGATTCAGTGTTCAGCACAGCGGATGCATGTCCAACCTCCACGCCTGCTTCCCAACGAGAATATACGGATGCGAATCGGTCGAGGGGGCGTTCGTGACCCCGTTACGTCGCCGTCTCGCCCCCTCCTTATATATACTGTATGTACAGCCTAGTATATAACAAAGATTACAAAAAGATTAAATATTCACAGATGAATTGAGAATAACATGGTATTGACAGCACATTCCATAGCAGAGCAAACCGGGAAACTAAAGCTGTTCCCTTTTCATGGTACATTTACATTTATATATTGATTCATTAACTATGGAAGCCTATTTCCGCCACTGAATAAAAAAATACAAAAACGTAATTGTGACTTTATCTTGCAATGCAACATATAAACTCACAATTGTGAGAAAAAAGTCAAATTTAAAAAGTCAGAATTGTGATATAGTGACTTGCAATTCTGACTTTTGGTTAAATCAGAATTGCAAGGTATAAACTCGCAATTGCGTGTTAAGTCAAATTTGCAAGAAAATATTCAGAATTGCAATTCTGAGAAATAGTCATAATTGCAAGACAATTCAGCCTTTTAATCATTATTGCCAGATATAAACTCACAATTGGATGTTATATTGTCAGAACTGCATGAAAAAGTAGGATAATAGCAGGATAATAGTCTTTTTTTCCCCTTAGAATTGGATTTTATAACTTGCAATTATGAATTTATATCTCAATTCTGAGAAAAGAAGTCAGAATTGCACAAAAAAATTACGACTTAAACTCACAATTGCGAGAAAAAGCCACAATTTAGTTAGAATTGTGAGATATAAACTCTCAATTCTGATTTTTTTTAAATCAGAATTGTAAGATATACACTCACAATTGCATGTTATAAAGTCAAAATTGCAAGAAAAAATTCAGAATTGCAATTCTGAGAAATAAAGTCATAAGATGTTGCAAGATGTATACTGACAATTCTGACTTTTTAAAATCATAATTGCAAGATAAAAACTCAAAATTGCAATTTATAAAGTCAGAATAATGAATTTGCAACCACAAAAAAGTTACAAAAATATACGAACTCACAATTCTGACTTTTTTTTCAGAATTGCCAGATATAAACTCGCAATTGGATGTTACATAGTCAGAATTGCAAGAAAAAGTAGGAATTGCAAGATAATGGTCTTTTTTCCCTCAGAACTGGATTTTATAACTCACAGTTGCAAATTTATCTAAATTCTGAGAAAAGTCAGTTAGAATTCTGAGATATAAACTCGCAATTCTGATTTTTTTTTTTCAGAATTGCAAGATATACACTCACATTTGTCAAAATTGCAGGAAAAAATTAAGAATTGCAAGATTTAAAAAAACAATTCTGAGAAAGTCATAATTGCAAGATGTATACTGACAATTCTGACTTTTTACAATCATAATTGCAAGATAAAAACTCACAATTACAAGTTATAAAGTTAGAACTGCGACATAAACTTGCAACCGCGAGAAAAAAATTGAAATTGCGAAATACAAACTCACAATTGTGACTTTGCCATATATAAAGTCGCAATTTGGTGTTATACAGTCAGAATTGCGAGAAAAAATTAAGAATTGCGAGATAAACTCGCAATTTTACAAAAAACTCACAATTGGAAGTTATAAAGTCAGAACTGCGACATAAACTTGCAACCGCGAGGAAAAAGTTTACATTTTTTCCCCTCAGAATTGGACTTTATAACTCACATTTGCAAGTTTTACTGATAGATATAAACTTGCAGTTGCCAGAAAAGTCAGAATTTTTAGCTAAAAAGTCACAATGACCTTGTTTTTTTTTTTCAGTGGCAAAAACGGGCTTCCGCAAATAACCAAGTTTGAAACTCGCAATTGCGTGTAATAAAGTCAAAATTTCAAGAAAAAATTCAGAATTGCGAGATTTAAACAATTCTGTAGAAAAAAAACACAATTCTGAGAAATAGTCATAACTGCAAATGTATACTGACAATTCTGACTTTTTAAATCATAATTGCAAGATATAAACTCACAATTGCAATATAAACTTGCAACCACAAGAACAAAGTTGAAATTGCGAAAAACAGACTTGTAATTCTGAGAAATAAATATAGAAACTCCCAATTTTAAGAAAACATTATTTTTTCCCTTCACACTTTATAATGCGCAATTGCAAGTTTATATCTCAATTCTGAGAAAACAAGTCAGAATTGCAAGAAAAAAAACTCACAATTGTGAGAAAAAAGTCAGAATTGCTAGATGTAAACTTGCAGTTGCCAGAAAAAAGTCTTTTTTGAGTTCAAAAGTCACAATGACCTTGTTTTATTTTTTCTTCAGCGGCGGAAACGGGCTTCCGCAAATAACCGAGTTTGAAGCGAGCGCCAATGATTATGCAAACATGATGTCTCTTCTTTTTTGTGTGTTCGTCACAGTGCTAAATGTGCAATAATTGTTTATTATTACTTTTCTCCATCCCTTTTTCTTGCAAAAAAGGAGACTCTACACACCTTAAAGTGGCGAAAAATTACAGCATGTTGCATGTAAAGCTGCGACCTCCACAAAGGCAGGAGGAGCTCTCACATGATTCACGTCGCATGAAAATAATTATTGGGCTGCCAATACTGGCTGGATTCCTTTAAAGCCAGGCAATAATGCGGCTCCATCACGCTGCTTTTTGACAGAATCGCAGCTCTCTTCATAGTCGCAACATTTAAACAGTCTCTTCATTTCTGAGAACATGTACGTATAAACTGGATAGTTGAATAAAAGCCACGTTCACACTGCAGATTGATACGGGTGTCACTCCTGTTCACATACACTGCAAAACAATCCTTTTCTTGCTCAGTATTTTTGTCTTTTATTTTCCAAAACACTTGATTCTTGTCTCCTGAAAAAATAATCAAAGTTAAGAAATAATTATGGAAGCTTGTTTCCATCATAGAATAAAAAGATAAAAAAGTTAATAGCACATTTTTATCTCACAATGTTAAAAACTCAGAATCTTGTTTTTCTCACAATTCTGACTTTTATATTTTTGTTTATCTTGCAATTTTGACATTTTTCTTCTAAGAATTGCAAGAAAAAGTATGAATTGTGCAATATAAAAATTAAGAATTGCGAAAAAGTTGCAATTACCTTTTAGTAAGAAAAAATAAAACTTAATTCAGGGGGAAAACAAGTTTTTTTTTTGGACCTCATTGACTTTTTTCTTCATTTTAAGCAGAAAAACCCACTTAATTTTGATCATTTCTTCAGAAAACTGCATTTCATGATGCACGTCTTTATGTATCTTAAATAATTGTGTCTTGATTTAAGAATGTTTCAATATTTGCACTGGAAAACAAGACAACAAATAATTTTTTGCAGTGTATTTACTGAATTATTATTTATTATTTTGCATAATTAGTGAAATGGGTGCTGTCTTCATTTTCTAACATTTCTTTAGTTAGAAACAGCAAACAAACAGGTTAGACTGCTATCAGTCATGTTTCTAGTTTATGAAACGTCCAAATGTTGCAATGAAATTGCTACGATTATCACTAAACCATCCATCTCAAATTCAGAAATACGAGTGATAATCAGGTTATGCAGTGTGTACGTGGCCTGATCGAATTTACAGGTGCAAATCACGACCTTATAAGCTGGAATGTTGCGCAAACATGTCGAAAAGTGCATTCGCGGTAAGCGTCGACCTTTTAAATTCCAGAAATGTCATTGCTCTTGAACTAGTCCTCGGACCATCAGTCACACCACTGTGACTAAAGCTGAATCAAGAAGTTCATTTTGCACAAAAATGAATAATGTCATCAAAACGGATCATGTTTGGATTTGTACCGTATAATAATTGCACAGGCGTGATGTGTCAGTGGACGTCATGCACGTCTGTACACATTCCATTCGCTGCTGATTTATTAAATAATCCGTTGCTAAACAGGTGTGTTACTGTACAAATCTGAACTTATTTTACTTCTATATTCGATTCATGTTAACAGTGCAGAGCCAAACATTGCTATTGTTTAATTAGCTCTTGCACTTATATTGAACAAAATTAGTTGGTACTTTACAACATACTGACAGAAAGAGAAAATACCGTACCCGAATGGAGATTATATCATTACGCTGATCGTCTGTTGTACGGAAACCAAATGGACGGACATGAACAGGAAGAGCAGTGTCAGTATTCAGAGAGTAGTGCACTTTGGGAAGGTTCTTCAGACCGACCTCTTTCATCTCGAAAAGATGCTTGAGAAATGCGTGAACTTCATCAACAACACTTCGGTTTGAAATGTTAAAGGACTGTTCACACACAATGCATTCTTGCATTTATAAATAGCTAGAAAAATGTAATGCAAAATTGAACTTTTATTTTACTCTTCTTTTATGTTCTGGGTCATTTTGACCCACAACACATTTTTGATGTGACTATTTCTCATTTAGCGTCATGAACATGCATGCAATTTTTTTTTTATTTCAAATGGAATTTTTTAGTTTGACCCATTACAGTTTAAACTCATTTAATGGTTAAAGGCAGGTGCTCAGACTAAAATAAAATAAAAATAAAATATAAATAAATGTGATATTTGCATATATTATGCATTTGGCAGATAGTTCATGCATATGAATTTTGCTGGAAGTCAAACCTATGATCCTGCTGTCGCTTTTAAAGTTTAAGCTTTAGGAAAGAAAAAAAATAAAATAAAAAATACATTTTAAATTTAAAAGAAAATGTGAAAAAAATACCATTTATAATTTTCACATTTTGTAAAAAAAAAATAATAATAATAATAATTTAATGTACAATTAAAAAAAACAAACTACTAATAATATTCAAATTTTGTTTCACAGAATAATTTTTGGTGATCTGTATTGAAACCAATTCGGTTTAAATTTTAAATTTCGGTTTAAGTTGGATAAAAGCATAATGCATAAATGTAATGTAAAAATACATCTAGCAGTGTGTGAACATCCTCTAACAGTTCAAAGTAAAGTTTGGGCCGTTTTAATGATCAGTTAGCGAGTGCAATTTGTTCTAAGATTGTCATGGGCCTTCGAACGGAACGGCGAAAACAGATTCGTTTCTAAATGTGGATGAGTGAATTTCTTTCTCATGCACAGTAGCACCAGTGCAAGCGTATTGCCTGTATTTAACACTCAACGCACATGTAGACGCACACGGACGTACACGAGACTCGCAGTAATCTGCCGTTAGTGATGGTGTTCATTGCTTTAGCGCAGTCCCTGCAGTGAGTGAATGTGCACCGTCTGGCTGCAACCGCATCGCCAGTGCGATTAACGTTATTACTAGGGATGCACCGATATTCATTTCTTAGCCGACACAATAGCCAGTTATTCAGAATGATATCTGCCATTACCGATTATTCATGACATCTGCTGATACCAATAGCTGATTATTCAGAATGATATTTGTCGATACCAATAGCCGATTGTTCAGAATGATATCTGCCGTTACCAATACCAATAACCGATTATTTGGAATGTTATCTGCCTATATGAATGCTGATAGCCGATTATTCAGAATGATATCTGCCGATACTAATACCATTTATTCGGAATGATATCTGCCGATACCACTACCGATAACCAATTATTTGGAATGATATCAGCCAATACCAATAACCGATTATTCGGAATTCTATCTGTCAATACCAATACCGATAACCGATTATTCGGAATGATATCTGTCGATACCAATACCGATAACTGATTATTTGGAATGATATCAGCCAATACCAATACCGATAACCGATGATTCGGAATGATATCTGTCGATACCAATACCGATAACCGATTATTTGAAATGATATCTGCTGATACCAATACCGATAACTGATTATTTGGAATGATATCAGCCAATACCAATACCGATAACCGATTATTCGGAATGATATCTGTCGATACCAATACCGATAACCGATTATTTGAAATGATATCTGCTGATACCAATACTGATAACTGATTTGGAATGATATCAGCCAATACCAATAACCGATTATTTGGAATTCTATCTGTCAATACCAATACCGATAGCCGATCATTCGGAATTCTATCTGTCGATACCAATACCGATAACCGATTATTTGAAATGATATCTGCTGATACCAATACCGATAACTGATTATTTGGAATGATATCAGCCAATACCAATACCGATAGCCAATTATTCGGAATGATATCTGCTGATACCAATAATGATTATTCGGAATGCTACCTGTCGATACCAATACCGATAACCGATTATTCGGAATTCTATCTGTCGATACCAATACTGATAATCAATTATTTGGAATGATATCAGCCAATACCAATAACCGATTATTCTGCTGATACCAATCATTTAGTTTTATTAAAAAAAAACTTCTCCCAACTAATGCTGTAAACTATACAGGGAGCCTCTCATTTGGTACATAATATTAGAGGTTAAAATGAACTGCAAAATGATATTTAATGCTATTTATTTACAGATGTAATAACGTTTGTATACAATTTAATTGCACATAATGTGGTTTTCATAAAAACTGGTCTTCATGACAGATTTATTCAAAAAACATATAATTACCAGTACATAAGCTCACAGGGTCAAATAGAACCTGTGTTAACGGCGCTGTGTTAATGCATCATTATTGCTTTAACTTGGACAGTGCTAAATTCGACACAAGACAAGTTGCTGTCTGACATGTTTTATTCCACCCCCTTTTGATTGACAGAAAATCGGCCCAGTCATCAGCTGATTTGAAATAATCGGTTAATGGCTGATAGTGCAGATAATTATCGGCTGATACCGACTGTTGTTCGATACATCGGTGCATCCCTAGTTATTACTGTGGGAATTATTGTCACGTTTATTGGGAGCGCAGCTGGACCGTATCATAGCCAACAATGTGGAAGATTTCAGGAAATGCGAAATGCCAGCTTGGTCTCGTTAATGCGTGATTGTGCGCGGGAGGGCATTTGGTTTGTTCTCTTAGATAGACACGTATTTAACTGTACAAACATTCGTACATAGGTAGCTACATACACAAACAGTTCATATTAATTGCCTTTTGAAGCCCGATGTAACCGGACGTGGCTCGCATGCCGTCGATGTGGGAATGTTACGCGACATTCCTGATGGTAAAACTCAGATTTGACTGAATTGCTCTCAGTCCCACGTGGAAGGTCAAACCGGCCGGAAATGAAATAATTTAAATAAACATGAAGAGTCGTTCCCGTCTCCTTCTCCTCTTTGTCCTTTTCCCATCTTGACGGCTGACAGCGCCAACCTGCAAAAAAAAAAAAAAAAAAAGACAAGAGAAAAAAAATATTCAATGTCAGTCTTGATGTTCACTTGCAGTAACTGAACTATAGTTTGTGGTGAGACACTACCGGAAAAAACACGTCATGCACTGGTTATTTTTGAGATTTTGGGCTATTTGGCTTTCCATACTGTGTTGTGGAAAGAAAACATACAAAATAGACATTTAAGTGTTTATTTTATGACACTTTATCTATTTGTGTCTGTCTGTACATTTTAATTACAAATAATTTCTTTCAAGGCTGCTTTCTCAAACACTTCAGCAGCACTTACAGCAAACTTTACAGTTTTATTAGGGCCCGAGCACCGATGGTGCAAGGATCCTATTGGAATTGCTCAGATTCTTCTTCTTCTCCAAAATGAAACTTGCTCGAAAACTCATGAAACTTTGCACACACGCCGAAAGTGGTGAAAATTTACATATGATATAGGTTTCAGAATTGGGTGTGGCAAAAAGATTTGATAGCGCCACCTTTTGAGTTATGTTTTATATATACAAAATTTAGGTAGACACATCCAACACACCAATACCTACAAAATAGTCCCCAGTACAAAGTTCGAAACCCTGCAGGAAGTCTGTTATCTAGAATTTTCTCAGCAAGTTTTGTGCCGTTTTTGACATTTTCAGGTGTTGTATTTAAACAAAATCCTCTTGGAGATTTACACAGATCAACACCAAATTTGGTCGGTCTAATCTAAAGCCCTTTCTGAGGTTAAATCGTGAAGATCTTGAGTTTTCGTTGAAGGGCGTGTCCGTGGCGGCCTGACAAAGTTCGATGTTTCGCCATGGAAATAGAAAGTGTTGTAGCTCAGCCATACGATGTCCGATCTGCCCCAAACTTCACATGTTCAATAAGAGTCCTGCCCTGAACACATCTAAAGGCCAATATTCAGTTATAATCACAGCGCCACCTGTTGGCAACAGGAAATGACATGTTCTACACTAACTCAAACATGCAATGTTCAATCTGCACCAAACTTCATATGTCTGATAAAAGTGCTGGCCTTTTGTCATCTACATGACAATATCCAATTATAGTCATAGCGCCACCATCTGGTAGCAGGACGTTTGGCACATACAAATGACTTTGACATATTCCTTCTATATTTACCACTTTAAACGCATATTGGCCACTGTTCGCTGTTTTCTTAAAGCCACCGGGTGGTTTAAAATCTATATTTTGAAGACTTTAACCAAGGGGTTTGTTCATATGTTATTCACACTGATTTATTTAACATTTTATTCCTAAAAATACGGTGAACATGTCAACAAAAGGCTATGCTTCAATGCTTCACTTGCGTATATAAACAAGCATTTCAGAAAACTTGTTTGCAATTCTTAATGCAATCTATCAACTGGTAAAGTATAGTGATGTCTATTAGTTAATTTTAACTAATCACCCGTATTGTTTTGCCTTTACTATATTAAATGGCGTATTCTGATAACTACATCTTTAAAGCAGCTTCACAGTGCTGGTGAAGAGGATGATGGGATGCAGAGGACAGAGTGTGTGTGTGTGTGTGTGTGTGAGGAAGGGCAGATCCAGCTAGCTTGTTTCTCAGCTAATCTTCCTCTTTTTTTCCCCATTGACCATACTGCTAATAAATAATGCATGCGTCTCTGTGTGTCCGACCTCTCTCTCTCTCTCTCTCTCTCTCTGGCAGTCTGTTATTCTATTTCTTACTCTCGTTTCAGATTTTCTTCCTTTCTTTGTTGCCCTTCCCCCACTTGATTTCAATCCATGCCTTTGGAAAACCATTCCTGGAGGATTTGCAAGTGTGTGTGCCAGAAATCAGAGATCATGGAAGGACGCTGCCTTTATCAAGAGCCCAAAGCATGTGTGTGTGTGTGTGAGAGAGAGAAAGAGGAAATCGACATCGCAAACCCAACAAACCACATCCACCCAAGGCTGGGCGATAAAGAGATATTCATCAACCATCTTGATAATGAACTTGAGAAATATTTAGCCCACATCTACACTGTAAAATATGGAAAAACATTTCAAATAAAAGAAGAATAAAATAACTTAAAGAATAAAAAATAAAAGACATTTGGTTCATACCTCTGAGCACTGAATATAAAAATAGCAACATTCTTTTAATCACTAAATTTTTACTTGTACGTTCATGTAAAATGGCAAAGCACATGTATTTGCTCAGTTACAGCTCGTCTTGACACCCAGAAATGGTCATTTATTGAATATTCCCTT
>JAHKKF010524004.1:0-10929 GCA_019740295.1 Labeo calbasu | reverse complement strand
TTTCTTACAGTGCTCGCATCAATGAATTCGTGTGACAGATCACAAAACATGGACAGTGATGGCCACCTCTCAACACAGGTATGGGAAATTTTATTGGTGAAATTGCTGACAAACATTAGTGCTATTATTGTACATAAATACTACCCTCTTGTGGTTAAAAGCAACATAGACATAAGATTTAGTAGATTTCTAACTTGTTTTTTGATTGTTTTTAGATTTAGAACTTGTTTTTAGATGCCAGCTAGGTTTGTGTTTTGACCATCTCTTTTTTTTTTCTTTCAGGGATTTGTGTGTACTGATGGCAACACATGTGAGTGTTCTGGTTATTGTTATTTATAAAGTATCATTTTAATGGTGCTCACTTGGAACAATAAGTTTATGATGTTTCAGCAGGTGCTGATGGTAGCAGTGTCTTTGTGCATGTTGGTAAATCTCCAAGAGGAGTTCATCTCAGCTCAGATGACGTAAGACAGAAAACTGTCCTGTAATTTGAATAATCCTAATCACCATAATAATGAAAATGGTTTACGTAACGTCTCCCAGTATATGGTGCATGAAAATGAACACATTTAACATAATGAAAAACTCTTCTTTTGATTTGTGGACATGGACATGTTTTGGTGCAATTTCACCAATGAAATAATTATGACTATGAAATTCTCTTTTGTGGGACAGAAAGAAAAAAATGACCAGTCTGCCTGCTCAAAGAAAAAGCTATGCCATATTGAAGATAGTGTCAAGACAAAGCACTGTTCCTTATCGATGGACAGTTTAACAGAAACACCTTCACAAGCTCCATCGAGCAAACACGAGGCAAAATCCAACCGTGGTTGTGAGGTGAGGTAAAATTTAGAGTTTCAGACAGTCAGAAACAAGTGAGCTGTGGACAAACACAAAAGAACAATCTGTTTGTTTCTTCTCATCTCCAGACAGAAGCACAAAGGCATGATTGCAATCCCCCAACAACCTTGGAAACAGGGACACAAACAGGAGCTTTATCTTACAGAGATGTCTCAGTTCAGTGCTCACTTATGCATCACAGCAATTCTATTTTCTCTGCTGCTGATCAGAAAGCCAATGCCTTTACCACAAGGTGGCAGTGTTATAACTGTAATCAGTTGCTTGATCCAGCTACACATTCCTCTTCAAAACATGGGCACAAAAGAACAGGAAATATGCCCTCAGGGGCATCAGCAACTAACCAACAGGCACAGAGACATTCAAAATCACAATTAGGCTTCTCCTTCCTCAAACTTTATGGTCAGAAGAACCTGAGATCTGAAAGAGATCTGACGTCAGTTTTGAAACATCCTTTCTGCACGCCCTCAGGTAAAAATAACTAAGCCATTGTGAAACCTCACAGAACACTTGTTCCAAACGTTTCTGATAAACATGGATCATCTTAAAGGAATAGTTCACCCAAAAATGAGCATTCTGTTTTTCCGATATCCGATATCTTGTATTCATCAATGACACAATACATTGACCAAAAGTACCGGTAAACACATTCATAGTGTAACAATAAATGCTGTTCTTTTAAACTTTCTATTCATCAGAATCCTGAAAAAAAAGTATTAGTATTTCCAACAAGTATAAAGCAGCGCTACGTAACGTTAATAATAAATATAGCTGCAAGCAGCAATTACCGGGGTTCAAGCGCTTGAGGCATTTTAGCATATAAGGAAAAAGATATTACATATTATTAAGCAAGGATGTACCCACCTAAATCAATGATTAAATATTTTTTGACAAATCCAAGTAATTTACCATAGAAATATGATGTTTTGTTAATGTTTATGGTTGTTCTAGTGCCAGCTATGGTCTGATCCCCTTAAAACTTTACATATTTGTTTAAAATCAGCTGTCGCATGTGCTCAGCAGGTTTCATAAAGTTTTGAATTTTCCTTAAGGCTTTGTAGGATTTAGGGTAAATTTGGACAGGCCCCTTTTCTAAATGACTCCATTATAGCTTTCCAAAGGATAAATGTAAACATTGTTTTAATAATTATTGGTTTAGCAGTGAATTGTAAAGCAGTGTTTTTTTCAGACTCAGCGAAAACCTAGGACTAGTTCACAAAGGTAGATTTTATACATCTTCTTGGTCATTTAACAACAATTTGATTGACAGTGGTGGTTCTAGAGGCAAAGTTCTAAAGGTTCTATCGTACGATATGAATATTGTGTATATGTGCGAAAAACTGTGCGACATACAATCTTTTACACCATTGAAAAATACGAGGTCGCAAAAGTAGGTTTTTCGAAAAAACCCAAATACCCGAACATTTCGCCAGGTTCACAATTGAATCTTGAAGGTTCAAGTCAGCCAAGGATTCTAAGCCTGCGACTGACGATTAGGAGTAATGAGCGATTTCCTACTTTTGTTCGCTGTAGCGCCCCCTTCAGGCCGATTGGGGCGAGCCTTGGTCACATTGTTGGCGGTGTGAGTACTACCATCCCTCCAAGTTTCAAGTCTCTACGATTTACAGTTTGGTCTGCACAATCAGTTTCACGTGGAGATCACTGATCTGTGACCGTTCTAACAATTACAATAGGGTTTCAGCACAATGCACTTGAACTTCTAAGAATAAATGCTTCTCGACCACCACATCAGCATATTAAAATGATTTCTGAAGTATCATGCGACACTGACGACTGGAGTAATGGCTTTGCTATTACGGGAATAAAACATATTGTAAAGTATATTAAAAACAGTATTACTGTGTTTACAATATTTTTGATATAATAAATGAAGCCATGGTGAGCATTAGATACTTCTTTCAAAATCATGCTTTACTTATGGGTGAACTGTTCCCTTTTCATATCATGATTCTGAAGTTTGAATATACTGATTTAAAATTTAAAACAGTATGTTTATGTCCTTTGTTTACTCTAGATCAGCAAAAAGAGCAATGGTGGGGAAGCAAGGAGAAAATAGAGAAGTGTGACTACCCTCGGTTGGGAAGTGTGATGCGAAACCCTGTCAAGGATGTCAGGCGTGCAGGAGAATTTGTGAAAGAGATGAAGAGATGAAGAACTTCACAGCAGAGAAAGGTGTGAACTGGGTCTCTACGGAGATGAAAAAAAAAAAAAACTTCAAGAAGTTGCTGATGTTAAGTCAGAGAAAGGATTAGACAATAAGCAGAATTACATTTTGAAAAATTGATTGTTACCTCAGTTCAGATGTAATATATCTTTATTATTATCTCCAAGTACATGTTCAAGTTTTCAAAGTTCGTATATTTAGTTTTATAGAATATAAATCTAGCAAAACATTTACAGCAACAGTAATCAAATACTGTACAACACAACATTTGTCCTCACTAGTTTCCATCAATAGTATAAACGCTGCATTTGTTTCACATACAAAAAATCAAATAAAATACATCCATACACTTAAACAGATGTGTTCATTGGTAATAACACAAATGGCTGTCCATGTTGAAGCACCTCCCAAGTACAATCTATAATTCAAATACATCTGGTACACATGAAACTGCTCATTAAACCTCTAAATTACATTATACATGTAGACTCAAACTCTAATATCTCTATTCAGACTTTATGAGATTCAACTGATGTCCTAAAGGAATAGTTTCATACAGGTTTTGAACGACTTGACGGTGATTAAATGACAACCAAGGTCTATTTGTGGGTGAGCTACTCCTTTAAAATCTAAATTGATATAGTTTAATTTGTGCTTCTCTCAACCAAATTAAGTTTTATCCGTTGGAAAATGTCAAATTGCACATAATCATGTCTCTAAACAAAACACACAATACGCAAGGCCTGATGTGCACGGTTATTTATCACTGAACAGACTGAAACCTTTAAACAGGAACTTGAGTTGACATTATTGGTTGTTTCACAAGAGCCATCAGCTTGGTTTCGATAAAGCTACAGTTACAACATAGAGATTTTCAGGTTGTTTTGGCACACCTTGATGTGTATTTGTCTATTTGTATACTTACAAAGTAGCACAACAGAATATTGGATATTACAATGTACTTGTCAAAAGGGTTATCCTACACTGTTCCATGGACAAGACCAATGCGATGACTTTTGTACACTAGGCTATAAGGAAGACAAATTAAAATGATAGTAAAAAATAAAATGTAAACATTTAAATTAAAAATTAGTCGAAACAACACAACAATGAAACTAACTCGAGTAAAAATTGTGAAATATTTTATAAGGCCACACTACACTATCACAGGGAACTGCAGAAAGCTACATATGACATTTTGTGTCAACAATCTTAAATCCTACAAACAAGAAGGTTCAAATTACAAAATAAACTACTGTACATCAAAAACTAGACAGTGAAAGGCAGATCGCATATTACAAACAAGCAATGTGATTTGCTACACGTTTTCAAAGCCTTGAAGATTTTAATGACGAGGCCAGAAGGACATGAAAATGTCTTTTATTCGCTTCAAGGGGTAGTTCACCCAAAAATACAAAAAAATCTGTCATTACTCACCCTCATGTCATTCTAAATGTTCTTAACATATCTTTGATAAAAATCCAACAGCTTTGTTGAAGAAATAGTTGAATAAAGTCATTATTTTTGTTTACTTTGTGCACAAAAAGCACACTCTTAAAAAGTTAAAGTGCTTTACATAGATGCCATAGAGGAACCTATTTGTCTGAATGGTTTCATAAAGAATCCTTAACATCTGAAGAAACTTTCTGGCCAAAGAAGGTTCTTCAGATTATAAAAAGGAATTAAAGAGATGGTTCTTTAAAGAACCTTTGACTGAATGGTTCTTTGTGGAACCAAAAATGGTTCTTCTATAGCATTGCTGTGAAGAACCTTTTAAAGCACCTTTATTTTTAAGAGTCCATTCTGGTAGCTTCATAAAATTAAGGTTGAACCATGTCACATGGATTTTATCAATGTCTTTACTACCTTTCTGGGCCTTGAAGGTGGTAGTACCATTTCTGTGGGTCAGAAAGTTCTCAGATTTCATCAAAAATATCTTAATTTGTGTTCAGAAGATGAATGAAGGTCTTACGGGTTTGGAACGACATGAGGGTGACTAATTAATAACAAAATTTTCATTTTTGGGTCTCTTTCAGTTTGTTTGTCGTTAATATTTAGGGAGACACTTCATATCAATTAAAGCAATTGGTTTGGATTATTTGTAGACTACTAATAAAAAATTTAGACACATTTGAATGGCAAGAACATGCAGAGCTGTAATATCTGCAATGGGTGGCTATTTAAAATATATAGAAAAAAATGTATCTGTTAAATATTTTTGATCTCTGCTAGAGCTGTCAAACGATTAATTGCGATTAATCGCATACAAAATAAAAGTTTGAGTTTGCCTAATATGTGTGTGTACTGCGTGTAATCATTATGTATATTTAAATACACACAAATTAATGTAGATATTAAAGAAACGTTATTTATTTACAAAATATTTTTATTTATATATAATATAAATTATAATAAATACATATACTTGTAAATATTTCTTAAATATATACATGAATGTGTTTGCATTTATATATACATAATAATTACACACGGTACACACACATAATATAGGCAAACTCAAACTTTTATTTTGTATGCAATTAATCGCGATTAATCATTCTGACAGCCCTAATCTCTTTATAATTCCCATATATTTTGATAATTCATATGATGACTTCGCTGTGAAAAATACTGTTATAAGATAAGTGGGTGTGTCCAAACTTTTGACTGGTAGTGTAGCTTATATTTTTTTCTCAGTGTTGTTTTCAAATATAAAATTTGCATTGAGTTCACACTTAGACGTGACATTAAGAAAAAAATAGTATCCTTCTGCATATGCATTACTGAATTTACAGCTAACATCTCATTGTACATAAATAAGCAGAGGATATTTATCTGACAGTGGAGGAACGAGCCAGTAGATCTGCATGTACTGTGACGCAAAAACATACTGACAATATTATAAAAGCTGACTTGGCACTGCGTGTTTGTTTGTGTGTGCTCTATAACCCTGTTCTTGCCATCGCGGTGAAGAGAGGCTCAACCTGACCGTACATTGAGCAAACCTGACATCAGGGTTGAACGAGGCTCAATCGATAGCTTCTCATCGCCGTTTACCAACCCAGAGGTTTCACACGAGTTATTCGACATCCGACGCGTCGTTGTCCGATAGGTGGTAGTTTGACCCTTTAACCCGGATGTATTCCACCTGCCGATCTTCATCAGAATCCGATATCCCGCACGAGCAAAGACGGTTTTCAAACAAGGACTCAATCTCTTCTAGCCGCCGTCCTTTAGTCTCAGGCAGGCAGCCATAAATGAAAAAGAAACCAGTTAGAGCCAAACTGGAATATAGGAAAAATACACCTGGAAAAAAAGACAGAGAGATATTTGTTAATAAATGTGTAGAATTTTAATAATAAATATAACAAAACTGTACAACTTTACTAAAAGAAAATATATATAATATTCTTATATAGCTAACATTATTCAATGGCTTGAACGTCCTAGATGACGTCAGGGGAAAAAAAAGTCGTAAAAGTTGGTTTAGATGCAAAGCAAGTTATTTTTCGTAATTTCCACTATTAAATTGTGAGCTGCAAGTCTAGGAAAGTGTATTTAGAATATTAATTTGCACAGGGAGTTGTTGACTCCCAGAGGAAACTAATACTGAGTCATAGACATAATTAGTTCTACAATGTCTTTATGCATATACTCTTGATGTTGAGAGATCAAATACCGTATTGATGCTGACAAAAAGGTCATGTTCATGACTGCTGTCGTGCCACTAATTAGAGGGTTACCATAGTAAGTCAGGTACTGGGCCATGTGGAGGAACGTTAGAGACACAAGCACATTGAAGGTCCAGTTCACCCCGGCTGAACAAGCATTGCCTGTGCTTCTGGCCCAAAGTGGGTAGATTTCAGAATTAACCGTCCATGGCATTGGTCCCATTCCTGTCAAGAGGTGAAAGTGTTGTAAATGACCTTTATGCAATGTCACAATGAATATATTACATATTCCCTTAGAGCAACCTGTAGTTTTACATTTGTTGTCAAAAATATTGGCCCCCTTGGTAAATATGAGCAAGGGAGTTACATCAAGTTTCCTTCTTAAGCACTGGGTATGTAAACTTATGAGCAGAACTGTATGCTATTTAGTTAGTAGTTATTTAAAAACAGTTGTGATCATCTTACCTGGGGCAAAAAATGCGAGATAGAGCACTAGTCCCAGGAGCACAACCCATGAATATGAGGTTGGGCAAAAGTTATAAGCCCATATACCACTATCTGGCATATGTGTGGAGTTGGAGCACCTGTTTGGGTTAAAACAAACACACAATGAATTATATATGACATAGGAATAAATATGTTATAAAAAAAATGTTTAAATATTTAAATATTAAATTTATACAGTTTAAGTCAAAAGTTTTACATACACCTTGCAGAATCTGCAAAATGTTAATTATTTGACCAAAATAAGAGGGATCATACAAAATGCATGTTATTTTTTAATACTGACCTGAATAAGATATTTCATATAAAAGATGTTTACATATAATCCACAAAAGAAAATAATAGTCAAATTTATAAAAATGACCCCATTTAAAATACCACTTAATACTGTGTTGTTACCTGAATGATCCACAGTGGGTTTTTTTTTTTTTTTTTTTTTTATGACAGATGGGTTCCTTGTTTTTCCTGAACAGTTAAACTGCCCGCTGTTCTTCAGAAAAATCCTTCAAGTCCCACAAATTCAGTTTTTTCAGCATTTTTGTGTATTTGAACTCTTTCCAACAATGACTGTATGATTCTGAGATCTGATATGCAACTATAACAAGGTTCAAACGCTCACTGATGCTCCTGAAGGAAACGCTATGCATTAAAAGCCAGGAGGTGAAAACATTTTGAATTTGAAGATCAGGGTAAATGTAACTTATTTTGTCTTCTGGGAAACATGTGTCTTCTCTAGTTTCTGAAGGGGAGTACTAAATGGAAAAAAAAAATGATAAAAGAAAAATGTACACATCTACATTCGGTTCAAAAGTTTTCGCCCCTGGCCCTTAATGCATCATTTTTACATATGAGTCAGTTGTCCTTAGTGTGAAAAGATGGATCTCAAAACCATACAGTCACTGTTGGAAAGGGTTTAAATACGCAAAAATGCTGAAAAACCAAATAATTTTGGGGATTTTTCTGAAGAACAGCTGGCAGTTTAACTGTTCAGGACAAACAAGGGACTCGTGAACAACTATCACTAAAAAAAAAAAAATTTCTCTTGTGGACTATGTAAAGTTCTTTTATGTGAAGTATCTTATTCAGGTCAGTACTAAATAAAAAAAATAATATGCATTTTGTATGATCCCTCTTATTTCGGTAAAATAAATAACATTTTGCAGATTCTGCAAGGTGTATGTAAACTGTATTTTAATTAACTAACACTGTAAGAAAAAAGCCCTGCAGGTTCAGCCAAATGAATAGTAACATCACCAAAAGTAACAGGAAAATGAACAAACTAAAATGTGTTAGAAACAAAATGTGGTAAAAATATAAAAAGGTACACCAAAAAACGTCAAGAAGCCCTTTTTTTAAGGACATGTCAACTTTGACAACAAATTTTATTACAGAAATCACATCTGGCAAGTATTAGATCACTAAGCAATGTACTGTAGAATGCATAAAAAAAACATAATTTGCCAAATATACACAGAACAGCTCAAGTACTTGCACAAACAGAGTGCTTGTTTCACTGGTGACTCACTTGCCCCACGCTGCTCTCTCAGTGGAGGCCGGATTGACGGGCACACAGGAGGAGGCAAACACAGCAGTGCTGTTTTCCTGATAACAGTAACCACAGCTAGGGTCCAACATACAGGGCTCGCACGACCTGAAACACAAAGTAATTCAAAAACAAGACAGATTACTTAAAAACTAAAACCCAACCAACTGACCTTGTATTTTTCTCATCTAAAGTCAAAATAAATCAAAGTGACCTTATTTACTGTCTTAATTACATTCCTAGAATCGCTTATTATGCATGTCTCATTAGTGCATATTATTCTTTTTTTTTTTTTTACTTTATTTAAGCCATTTTTTGTCTTTTATTAGGATAGGAGAGTATTGTGGACAGTTAGCAAAGTGGGAGAGAGAGAGAGAGAGAGAGAGAGGGGACTGGATCGGGAAAGTTCCACGAGCCGGGCTTCGAACTCAGGACCCTTAACACAATTGGGCTATATGTCCACAAGGCAATCGCCGCCCACATCAGTGCACATGTTTCTTAACAAAATAGTTCCTAATGGATAACATTACACTAAGCCCAACCTTAAGATTTTTCTTGTTGAAAATCATGTTTCACTCATAAATACATTAAGTAACATTACCAAAGTAAAATCTAAATCTATATATATTTATTAGTTTTTGAAAGAATTTTCCTATGTTTACGATGGCTTTAAAAAAATACATTTGTAATACTGTGAAATGCACTGCTCAAAAAATTAAAGGAACAAATTAATTACACTTTGGACCTTGATGAACACACTGTGTAATTCGTTGAGGATAGAAAGATGTGTCAATGGTCGGTGAAAGCCAAAATCATAAACCCACTGAGGGCTGAATTCAGTATCAAAGTGAAAAACCTACAGACTGATCGAAATTTGCATGAATTTCATCAAAGGAACTCATAGTCGAAGTTGGAGTGTGTATGGCCCCCATGTACCTGTATGCACTCCTGACAACATCTAGGAATGCTCCTGATGAGATGATGAATGGAGTCCTGGGGGATCTCTTGCCAGTGCTGGATCAGGGCACACCGTGAGTCAGTGGTGCTACTTGGCAATTGATGCTCTGACACGTAACGTCCCAGAGGCTCCCAGTTTGATTTGGGTCTGGGGAACGTGAGGGCCAGTCAGTTGCATCAGTGCCTTCGTCATCAAGAAACTGTCTGCACCAGGCATGGTCAAACTCAGTCCTGGAGGGCCAGTGTCCCTGCAGAGTTTAGTTTCAACCCTGATCAAACCCTGAACAAGCTAATCAATGTCTTCAGGATTACTAGAAGGCTACAGAAAGGTGAGTTTTATTGGAGCTAAAATTGGAGCAGGCACACTGGCTCTCCAGGGCTGAGTTTGCCCATGCCTGACCTATACACTCTGGCCACATGAGGCCAGGCGCAGTCTTGCACCAGGAACAATCCAGAGCCCACTGCACCAACAAATGGTCTGACAGTGGCTCTGAGGATTTCATCACAGTACCTAATAGCAATAAGACTAGCATTGGCTAGCACATGGAGATCTATGCGACCCTTCAAAGAGATTCCTCTCTAGACCACCACTGGCCCACTGCCAAAACAGTCATACTGGATGATGTTGCGGGCAGCATAATTATCCCCACAGCATCTCCAGACTCTTTCACATCTGTCACATGTGCTCAGTGTGAACCTGCTGTCATTCATAAAGACAATGGGGCGAACCTGCCAATTCTGGTGTTCTCTGGCAAATGCCAATTGAGCTGCATGGTGTTGGGCTGTGAGCACAGGTCCCACCAATGGATGTCAGGCCCTCATGCCACCCTCATGAAGACAGTTTGGTCAGAAACATGCACACCAGTACCCGACCAATCATTTTGGAGGGTTCTGGCAATGCTTCTCCTTTTCCGCCTTGTACAAAGAAGCAGTTACTGGGGTGCTTTTGGGTTGTTTCCCTTCTACGTCCCTGTCCAGTTCTCCTTGTGTAACGGTCTGTCTCTCAGGATCTCTTGCATGATCTTGGAACTGTGCAGGGGGACACACCAAACTTTCTTACGACCGGATGTATGGACCTGCCCTTCTGGAAAAGCTTATTGTGTGTTCACACTTGTAGTTCGGTTCATTTGGTTCATTGATCTGGACCAAAAAGGAAAATTATACATTTGGTCCTGGTCTGCATTCAGACTGGCATTTTTGACAGTGAACCT
>JAHKKF010523998.1:0-31194 GCA_019740295.1 Labeo calbasu | reverse complement strand
ATTTTTGCAGAGCTCATTTTGACAAGGTAAAAGGGTGTTGTTTTACACAACCATTGAGAATTTTTAACCAAAGTATATTATAGACTTTTCATTAAGACTCTAAAGAATCATATCAGCTTGGGGAAAATGGGCATCCGATGACCCCTTTAAGATCCACTTCATAATGGATTTATAAACATGTTTTTGTATTCCAATATGCTGTTTTTCCATATTGGACCGTTTTTCTCTGTGAACATGCACTATGAATGCATCTTGCGTCTTTTGTGTAACAATACAGCACAAGTTAAAAGAAGTTCAGCTTTTAAAAACCATGTCAACCATGCCCCAGTCATCAGTAATCTTCTTTCGTAGGATGTTTCACCAAAAATGTGTCATGTGTCACCCAGGGACATATTCAGGTGCTTGGGGAAACAAGGGGAGCTACTGAGGTCCTCTATGGTATAGCCTACTCACTGGGCCTTGGGGAGCAGGGTGGGACTAAAAATATTGTCCCAACCCCTTCGAATTATGTGACGCTTTGTGCGAGACTGTCATATCTGTTTTTGGTGGCCATGTTGTAATCTCACTCTCTCTCTCAGTCTGACTAACTGTCTGTGAGTCGTGTGCTGGTAAATTAACACCGCTGTGCTCTTTTCATTAGCACCTCACAGTAAACATAAAGCCGCTTCATGTGATGTCATTCTGTCCCAGTCACGAAGAGAGCTCACGCTCATCTCATCCCAGCAGCCTGCAAGACAACACAATACAAGCCTAGCAAATTATTTACATGCAGATATACACGTAATAAATCAGATATTTCAATAATACTCTGATTCTCGCTGGTCACACTTGCTTGCTCCCATTCACATGCACATGCAGAAATACACACATGTATCAAACACACAAATTGATACTTTTTACTATGTTTTCAGTTTCAAATTTTTTTTTCACCCCTTCTGCTTTTGGCTTTGTCACCCCCTTGTCCAGCTCCAAATCTCCCTTGCGCTCCCTCTCTCTCTTTTAATTCCTCCCATTTTACTCACCCCCTGCACTCTTTCATTTTCTCTCCATCACCCTCCCACCCCTGTGGTGACTCCATCTGGAGGTCAGACTATGAAGGGCACTAAAGAGAGAGAGAAAGAGAGGGATGAATGCATGGATGAATAAATGGATGCAGAAGCATCTTGCAACTACTGACATGACCAAAGAAATAAAAACTTTTTGGCACCATAGTATAGTCTTTATACAAGTGTGGAAACATGTTAGTGTAGTAGTGAGCATTTTGTTGTCTAAATCACATTCTAAATCACATATATAGTAGGGCTGGGCGATACGGCACAAAATTTAAATCAGATTTTTTTCAGAACGTTCTCATTCTCTATTCTAAGTGGACCACACATGAAGTTGTCAGCATGATGTAAATGCTAAATAAATCACTTGTTAAATATCTTTGCAGAAAAGATGCATGAACTACAACTACATCTTGTACAAACATGTCTTATACATATTATATGTTAAGAAGTAAAACAAGGGAAATGCTTTACAAAAAACCTCAAAGTCAAGATAATTCAAATAAAAAATGACTGAAGGTTTAACACCAGTAGACTATTATAAATATAAATGTTCTGTAAAAACAATGAACAGCAGCTTTCAGCCTGTCATCATGATGCAAACATGAAATATCAGACATACAGTAGTTGTTCTTCACAGGTTTTTTATTAGATTCCACTGCTTTTCCATTGTTTTTACTTATGTAAACATGGACGCGGTTGACTGTGGCACTACTGTTGCATTATAAAATCGTGGTGCTCAAGTTAAAAGTAGTTCACTCCCATCTTCCTGCATGTTTTTGCTATTCCACAGCCAGCGCTGCATTTTTGTCAACAAGCGATATGAGCGCGTCACACGAGAGCAGTTAATCACGTGCGCCAACATGGCGATTCCTTGATTTCTAAAAGAAATAAAATCATGGCAACACATTAAATTTGAGTTAATCAGTAAAATCTGAAAAAGCGCCCACCTCTATAGGAAATAAATATAAAATACTATAAATATACTTTTATAGTATATAAAAGTAATGTGTTAACTCAGGCGATTCATTTTAAAATATTTAAGGCAGTTAACGCAAGGGTGGGGCTAAGATTGGCCACCGCATTCACAACTGCTGCTTCTGTCTCTTTTCTCACTTTTCTTGACAAGAAGTGCGTTTATTTAGTCGCAAAACGTCTTTATGACCACATCAAACAGGAGACTTTTCAGACACTCCAACGTCTCAGCGACAGGCGCTAGTCAAATGAGCACAGGAAAGGTACAGGTGACGAGGGAGTTAACTGCGAACTGTGAACAGTGAACTGCGGTCAGATGAGGTGTAGTCAGGCCATATGTCAGTAAAAACGAATTTACCTGTCCTGTCAGCCATTATACTGTGCTCATAGCATAAGTGCTTCAATTGCACGCACAAATGCGGTGACGCACACTGTAGGCTGTATATTAAAGCGTAAATGAAACTACGAGCATGCATGTCAGATCCGGGTCACATTAAGCAGTGGCAGCTCTTAAAGTAATAGCAGTCAAATAACCTAATAACCCTGCTGCTGTGATGTCTGTTAATCAAAGGAAATCATTTTTGTAGCTTTCATCTGTATTTAAAGGGGAAGTTCACTTCCAGAGCAAAAATTTACTGATCACCCCCTTGTCATCCAAGATATTTATATCTTTCTTTCTACAGTCGTAAAGAAATTATGTTTCTTGAGGAAAACATTTCAGAAATTTTCTCCATATAGTGGACCTCTATGGTGCCCGTGAGTTTGAACTTCCAAAATGCAGTTTAAATGCGGCTTCAAAGGGCTCTAAACAATCACAGCCAAGGAAGAAAGGTGTTATCTAGCAAAACGACTGGTTATTTTATGTTTTTAAAAAAATACAATTTATATACTTTTTAACCTTAAATGCTCATCTTGTCTAGCTCTGGATCCGGGTCAATACAGTTAGTGTTTACAAAGTGAACGTGCAAAGAAGGTCAAATCCTTTACAAAAAAAAGGTAAAACAGTGATGTAGGACGATTTTGAAGTTGGAGGAGAAAATGAGATGAGAGTTTTTCAACATACCCTAACTGTATTGACCCGGATTACACACACTACGCATGCACATCGCAGAGCTAGACAAGACGAGCATTTAAGGTTAAAAAGTATATACATTTTTTTATATATATATAAAATAGCCGATCTTTTCGATAAATAACACCTTTCTTCCTCGGCTGAGATCATTTAGAGCCCTTTGAAGCGGCATTTAAAGTTCAGATTCGCAGGCACCATTGAAGTCCGCTATATGGAGAACACAACTAAAATGTTTTCCTCAAGAAACATAATTTCTTTACGCCTGAAGAAAGACATGAACATCTTGGATGACAAGGGGGTGAGCAAATTATCTGTACATTTTTTTGTTCTGGAAGTAAACTTCTTTAATTTAGTATTGGATAATTTTATTCAGTTTTGGTGTATTTCCTACTTGCTGAAGGGCACAGGTAAATAATGAGTTTATGTGAAGATTGTTTTAAGTTGTTATTTTTTATAGTCTAATAGATGTTAAAATTGATACCTGTCAGTTATACTGTTGAATGGCTATAGTCAATGGTTAAATATTAGGAAAAAGAACAATTACCTAGAATGACCTGATAATCACCTTAATCGTGATTAATCACGATTAATTTCAGAAAACGTGCGATTAATTATTATTTTTTTATTTAATGTATTATGAATGAACATCAAATAACAATTAAAAATGACATTTATAAGATTTTATTAACCTGGATTAAATGCTATAAAAACATTTTCATCAAACTGCCTCTATTCTTCCTCCAACCTCTCTTCTATTCTCATCTCAGCCCCACTTTTCCAGAACCCCACATATGACTACGTCCTTTCTGGCATCGCTTCACCACCTCCATCATTGTTCTTCCATCGCCGAGTCATTTTTAATAGCAACTTCCTCTCTCTGCAACATCCTTCTCTGCTTCTTGTCTTCCTCCGGTCCGTGCAAGCTCAACTGTGTCACAATTCCAGCGTCCCTGTCCCTGAGCACCCTGCAGCACTCTCTTTTTCCCTTCACAGCACACGTGATCCCTTTATAGGACAGTGATCTGCGTAATAGGGTCAAGGACGTACAGTATAATTTCAGGTAAAAGTTCAGCGAACAAGTCCGCACGAGCACGGCTGCGCAGTCCTGCGCTGAAAACGTGCCAGCAAGTTTTCTGGCGTCGATACAGATATAGGAACACGCGTACCAATACATACTGTACTGTACAGGCACACGTACGCCGTCTGCCACTATCCACACTTCCTTACCCCCTCTCTTCCTGCTGATTCTCCCTCTCTTTACTCGCTCTCGCTCGTCCTCCCTTCCTCTCTCTCTCTCACTCTCTTCATCACACACACATGCTCTGAATGAACAGCGGTGTGGTGTAGTCTACCATGCTGGAGGACAGAAAGAGTGTGAGAGTTGTAGAAAGAGGAAGAATAAGGCAGTAGATTGTGGATCCAGAAATGCCGTAGAGAGCGAAGGAGGCAGAGGGAGACGGAGGGGGAGGGCAGCGAGGACCAACATCGACATCCAACGAAAGAGGCTTTGACAGAGATGATGTGAGTTCTTGCTTTCTCTCCCCTTTAGCTCTCTCTTCCTCTTCTTGTCCATGTCTTTCTCTTCTCAGCTCTCTCATCCATGGCCGTGTTTCTTCTGAGAGATGGAGATGCGTGGCTGCATTTCCCTCTTTTTCGATTCCCTCGCTCGCTCTCCTCCTTCATTCATAGGTTCCGCTTTGTTTACAGACATTGTTAAAGGAGAGGGAGGTGACAGGGGTAGGGGGAGGGGTCTCTATCTACCTTCTTGTGCATGCGTTCTCTGGTGGGTGCATTGGTGTGCTTGTTTTTAAAGGGATAGATCACCCTAAACTGATAATTCTGTCATCATTTCGTTCCAGAATACTGTGAGAAGTTCAGTTGAATGACAGAGCTGCTCGCTTCCGTATGCATTTAAAGCAATGGACACTTTGTACTGTAAAATTGTTACCTTAAAGAGCTATTTCTACCCAGTTTTGTTGGTATAAATGAATGTATTTTGGTTGATTTAGTGATATTAAATAATAGTTTTGACCTAAAACCAGTTCATTTAGATTAGAACAGTTAATTTACCATTTTTTTCCCAGTGTAGGGCAGTGGTTCTCAAATAGCATCGGCAAACCTCTAAGGGGGCCTCAAGATGGCTTAAAATAATTTAAATTAGGACAAAACATGCATTGAAATAAGCTAAAATAACTAATAATCAAGAAACACACTATTTTAATTTGTCTCCAAAACTGTTTGTTGCTTTTGAAGAACACAGTCCTGAAAAATCAGCATAAATGATGTATCCTAATTTTTCATATAAAATAATTTAAATTATTAAAATAAAAAAAAATGCAATGAATATACAATTTTGTAGCTATGGCAAGCTCAAAAACTTTTATCGGGTAGAAATTGTAAGTAAAAGAAAAACACATATATATATATATATATTCAGTAAATCATGAACAACTGGAAATTAGAGATGCACTGAAATTAAATTTTGGGCAGATACTGAATGCTTTGTAGTTTAAGTCTTACAAAATTAATTTTATATTATTTAATAAAATAATATAATTATGTATTATTTTATTAAATAATATAAAATAAATTTTGTAAGACTTAATTTAACTCAATAATTTAATAATACTGAATTTAAAAAGCACAAGCCAATAAAATAACCACACTTTTATCAAAAGTAACAATCAAATTAGGCAAAAAATATATTAATATAAATTATCAATATATTATTTTTTATTCAGCTGTATACAACAGAATCAGATATAATTTTTTTTTGACTAATTATCCAAATAATGTATAGTCCTACAAAGCTATGATTATCAGAGCATGTTAGCAGCATATATTTTTGGCTCATATTTTCAGCTGTTTTTTCACAACTCTTTTTAATGCATTTTCATGACATTTGCGGAAGGGATGCACCAAAATTTCGGCCACTGAAAATTATCGGTTAAAAACCAAAAATTCCATTTTCGACTGATAATTTTTAGTGGCCGAAATTTTGGTCCAAATGAATTTAAAAAAATTGTATCCCTGAAGAACATTCAATTCTTCTTAAATCATTTAGAACATTCAAAGCTTATTAAATAAATTAATTGCAATTTAATTTACTGAAACTAGGAGTGTGGGCTGTTGGAATATTTTTGTAAACCGTTATAAGCTTTGGAGTCCAAAAGGTTGAGAACCACTTGTATAGGTGCTGTCAAGCTCTGGAAATGATGAAAAATACCAAACAATTGGTCTTTACAACTTGTGCACTGTTTTCGAAGTCATTTGATGTCATGACTCAAATTCAGAGTTGTTATTTACTGAAAATCTTGCTTAGTAGCCGTGGTCGCTTTTATTGTATAAAAAACTACAGCTTGGAGATTTTGTGTTCCACAGAAAAAAAAAAAAAAACTGATGAGAATAAGTATATGAAGACAAATTGTCATTTTGGGTGAACTATTCCTTTAAGTAAAGACGGCATGATTTTAGTGGTTTTAGCCACTACTCAAGGTCATTGCAGAAGTAAGGGGCAGTGTCAGTGTAGAACTATGATAATAAGAGAAGACAGAAAAAAAATAAAGGGCAGAGAGGGACAGAGTGTAATAGGAGTGGGAGGACAAGCAGAGGAAGAGGAAGGAACAAAGGTCAGATGGACAGAAGGCAGAAGAGGAAGCAGATGGGTGTGGAAGTGTATACATCTGCCACAGTGCAGAGACAGGGACAGAGCAACAGGTCAGAGAGGACAAAAAATACACTTTAAGAGGCAGAAGAAGAGTGAGATTGTTCATGTATGTTTTCTTTCCCAATAGTCGGTCGTGTAAGTAAACAGATCTGCTTGGCTCTGTCCAGTGGCCAGTGGGATTTCCTGTATATGAATCTTTCCCGCTCTTATTGCTCGTGTGACAGTGATTATTCAGTTGGTACATGTAGCATGCGTGGCTAATGTCTCTGACCCATGGTCTGCTTGTTAGTCTGATTAACACGCAGAGACTCTTAGACCATTACAAACATTGAGCTCATTAACACGCCAGTTTTGACAGTTAATTAATTTATGTAATTATGTAAATTATATTATTCAATTATTAATTTAAATCAGTCATACTTAACTCTTGTTGTGTCATTGTATGCATTTAAAAGTTATCATCTTAATTAGAAAATATCCCTTTAGTTCTTGAAGGTTTTACAGTAACACTTGTAATTAATTCTTTTATAATACAATATGTGACGCTGGACTACAAAACCAGTCTTAAGGGTCATATGAAAGCTGAATAAATAAGCTTTCCATTGATGTATGGTTTGTTAGGATAGGACAATATTTGTTCGAGAGACAGCTATTTGAAAATCTGGAATCTGAAGGTGCAAAAAAACTATTGAGAAAATCACCTTTAAAGTTGTCCAAAATAAAGTTCTTAGCAATGCATATTACTAATCAAAAATTACGTTTTGATATATTTACGGTAGCATATTTACAAAATATCTTCATAGAACATGACAAAAATTGATCATTTTGACCCATACAATGTATTCTTGGCTATTGCTACAAATATACTTAAGACTGGTTTTGTCACATATGGAAAGTAACTTTAGTCAAATTACTAGGATGTTCACTGCTGTAGTTTTAAAGACCCCACAAGTTTTGTGGCCATTAGTTGGTTTAAACAAATAGTTTAAACCAATTTTTTGTTTTGTTTTATCAAGGAATATAGACTTCATCTCTTTCAAACTGAATCGAAATGTTTTATCTAAGTATAATCCAGAATAATTACATTATGTTTGCAAAGGTATTATTTAAGAACTGGTTTCAAAGCAAGAGACATGGTAATTACTAGGACAAAGAAAAGCTTACAGGTGATGGTTTTGACAAGTAAATTTTGCTTTTCCATAAAAATACTGTACACTGGAATGAACGCACTGTTACATAAAGTATGTACAGCAAGGATGCATTAAATTGATCAAAAGTGACAGTAAAGGCTTTTATAATTGTACAAACAAATTAATAAATCATTTTCCACAAAAATATAGATGTTTTTTACGATCATGTGACACTGAAGACTGGAGTAATGATGCTGCAAATTCAGCTTTGCCATCACAGGCATTTTTAAAAAATATATTTTAAAATACATTAACACAAACAAACAAACAAAGAACAGTTGTAATACTTTTATGTAATATTACTGTTTTACAATAGCAGCTTACAGTACAGCTTACAGTAGTAGCTGTTTTACAAGTGCAGCTAACCATTTAATTGAGTAAATTAGAAAAAAGAAAAAAATGTAATTGAGTTAGCATGTGTGTCTAATCATTCTCAGAGGTATTTTGCTGCAGATTTATGTTAATATGGCTAATACTCAAGCAATATTTATCCTAATGTTAGTTACATGAGTCACACTTTTGCTGTCTTGGCTATTGTAAAAATGACAGAAAATCCATATATGTGACCCTGGACCACAAAACCAGTCATAAGGGTCAATTTTTGAAAATTGAGATTTATACGTTATCTGAAAGCTAAATAAATAAGCTTTCCATTGATGTATGTATGGTTTGTTAGGATAGGACAATATTTGGCCGAGATACAACTATTTGAAAATCTGGAAGTAATAAAAAAAAAATCAAAATACTGAGAAAATCACCTTTAAAGTTGTCCAAATGACGTTCTTAGCAATGCATATTACTAATCAAAAATGAAGTTTTGATATATTTACAGTAGGAAATGTATAAAATATCTATGGAACATGATCGTTACTTAATACCCTAATGATTTTTGGTGTAAAAGAAAAATCAATCATTTTGACCCGTACGTTGTATTTTTGGCTATTGCTACAAATATATTTCTGCTACTTAAGACTGGTTTTGTGGTCCAGGGTCACACATCACATTTCCTCAAACTCTTGTATTACGTGTCAGTCAGCGTACGACAGATCTGACGATTGTGAATCAGGTGTGACTACAGGCATCAGTATTGAAAATAGCAATAAAAAACAAGTGTTCATTCAGTAGCTGGCGATATTGATGATGTAATAGGCGGATGGTGGTTCAGAGCTGTAGTGCTCTACGGCTACCCGACAAGAGCACTAGAGAGTGCTCTATCGCTCTCTCTCTCTCTCATTCGTTACCGGTCTCTCTCTACCTCTCAAAGGCTGCTGCCGGTTTTATGAATGGGAAAACAGTGACTAGTGGAGGCAGTGATAGAAACATCGCTCTGTTCTGCTGAAGAAGAGCGGAAGAGGCAGACGCGTACATGAGAGGGAGGAGTAAAAGAGAGACGGATGAGTGTGTGACAGTTGTCTTGCCCTAGTGTAACTGGTGCTTGGCATTTCAATTGCACCCTGCTGACGGTTTGATCTCCTGTACTGCAGCAGGTGTGCACGCATTAGCCATGTGCTGTTTTTGTCTACGTAAACATGCACTAGATGCGTCGCGAAGCGGCTGTTTTTTAAGCGCCTCGCGCAACGAGCGCTGTTCATATACTGTAAGAGACACCGGCGATTCGTTTCTAGCTTTATTAAAACGCTGGACCTCCTAGCGTCCTTTACGTTCAATGCGTGCATTAGCTAATCAGCAAACAAACTCAGCCACCTCAAGCCCCTCTCTCTCCCTCTCTCCCTCCATCAAATTACATCATTTCTCTCCTCTTTCATGCTAAACCATGTCTTCCAACCACACATTCTCTCTCTCTGTCCCTCTATCTCGCCCTCCCTCCCTCTCTTTCTCCTTGCCTCGCTCGCTCTCCCTCCTCCTCTGTCGCAGTCACAGTGAACCATCGCTCTCTCTCTCTCTCGCTCTCTCTCTCTCTCTCTCTCTCTCTCTCTCCGTCTTAAGTATGAAAGGGTTGGGAGAGCTAGGCCCTCGTTCTCACTCTCTCCGTCTCTCTCTCCTCCTCTCCTCCCCTCGCACGGCTCTCGCTTGCTGTTCTCTGGCTGGAAGAGGAGCAGCAGTAGGAGGAGGAGGTGGAGGAGGAGGAGGAGGGGGGGGAAATGGCGATGGGAGGATGCGGAGAGGAGGATCTCTCTCTCTCCCTCTCCCTCTCGTCGTCCTGGCCGTCGCTAGGCCCTATGAATCGCAGCGTCTGGTTCATTTACAGGTACTGGCTGTTTTCATGTTTTTCTCACGGTCGGTAGGGAGGGAGGGAGGTGGGCTCGGGAGAGCGCCGCATGTGTGCAAGGAACGAGCCGGAGTGATGGAGTGGATCGACAGGCAGGGATGTGTTGCAATGCACGCGTGTGTGCGCGCATTCGGACGTGTGCGTGTGTCTATGTGCGGAAGAGCGAGCGCTCGCTCGCGCGTTAGCCAGCGTAGCGCGTCTCCACCGCTGCATGCATGCGTGTGCGCGCGTGTGTGTGAATCGCAGCTTCTGTCTCTCTGTTAACGGCCGCAGAATACAATGTCTGCCTCCAGCCAGATACACCGCTGCTCTGATGGACAGAATGCTAAACCGGTGTGTGTTTCTGCGCGTGTGTGTGGGACGGAGGGAGAATGTGCTGGGCTCTATTAGCTGCTGATTTAGAGGAGTTCGCCTCACTGGAAGGGGTTGATGCTATTGGGCTCTTCTGTCGTATGTGTGATTTGCATGTGTACATTCAGGAAATGAAGAATGATCACTCACGAGGGGACGTTTGCGCTGCTTTCTCGTAACCCCTGCTGCGTTTATTGTGGAGTGTGTCCTCGTGCAATGTCCGCTTGGCGTTTTTTGTGCATTGTGTACTGATGTTATCATGTGTTGGCTCTTATTAGACCTGAAACTCTCATTAAGTTGGACAATTATGGTGCCTGCAATGTGGCTGGGTGTTGGTTTGTCACTATGAAGGTTGTGTAAAATCTTAGTACATTGTGTAGGCTTCAACGTATGTACAGTAGCTACATATGCGGCTACTGTATAAACTGTCTGTATCACTTCACAGGACGAACCTAATGCCCGAAACGTCAGAGAGAGAGAGAGAGGACGACAAGATGTGTGGCAGAGAGGTTCAGCGGGGTGTGAGATGTCTGTAACTTTAAAAAGGGAGTGCCAACTTGAAGCGAGACCATCACTTTCTGCACATCAATTCATTCCTGGCTTGTTTTCGATCTGGGCAGGGATGAGTGGGTGATATGGAGAATGGCCACCGTTGGCATCCCTCTGTGCAGGCGCGATGGAAGATATGTGAGGAGGAGTGCGGACGGACTGTTGGAGAGAAGAGAGGACTGAGATAGAAAGCAGGGTAGGAGGTGACACACAGAGGAGTTTCTGAAAGAGTTCACGGGGAGATATGAGCGACCCCCTGGCCCCGGGTTCGTGTTCTTTAAGAGGTTCGCTGAAAGCTTTTACATTCGGCTTTTAGATGGAGACTGGAGTTCGGAAGCATTCAAGGAAATAGAGAGGGGAGAGGAGAGTGAGAGAGAGAGAGAGAGAGAGAGAGAGAAATGAACAGATGGAGTGGGTTGAAGGCTGAGCTTGTGTACAGTGTGACTATCAGCATGTGGGTACAGTATGGTACAGTTGAAACAATTTCTCACCAGCACCTGACTGGCACTGGACACACACACAAGCACTCACACAGACGTAGAGTGCAAACAAACTTGCGATAATCAGGCTTCAAAGTGACACTTTTACTTGACATAACAATGTTTTTTTTTAACATATCCCATGCAGATAGATAATTGAGAATGAATGGGGAAAAGTCACATGAGAGGAGGCAGTGCCTCCATCGCGATGTTTTTGGATATGTTATGTTCAGCTGTGATTGGTTCATGCGATAAATCCCACTTCTTGTGTTTGTGCGCGTTTGCAAATCAGTCTGAATGAACAATATAATGGCATTAATGGGTATAACCACTTTGTTTGTCAAAATAAGACTTGAAATGGCCTGAAAACATGATCTTGTGTGGGAGTTTTTAGTGAGTCAGCTTGGTGAAATTTAAATTTCATTGTCTGTGACCAATATTTATAGAGCTTTGATGACTGATGATCCAAAAAATTCAAAAATAGTTAAAAGTTAACTATTAAGTCAGCACCGATAAGCTTGTGGGCAGCGTGCCAACATATGGCGCAGTTGTGTTTTGGGTGTCCCAAGTTCGAGTCCTGCCTCGTCGACCTTCTCTGATCCCGTCCCGATCTGTCTCTCTCCCACTCACTTCTTGTCAAAAATGCAAGACACCTTCCCAAAAAAGTTAACTATTAAAAAGAATGTAAAATGCTTACAAACACTAATTGCAAACTGAGCCATTTTAACACAAGTTAAAGCAAAAAAGGCATTTCCTGTACTGTGTATCTAATACCAATGTTTGCAGGCTCACCAAACTCAAAATAATTTAATGCAACATAATTTAATTGATTTTGTTCATTTCTGTGGATTAATTTACTCTCTTATAGCAAATAAATGTATAGAACTTGCAGATAATTTACGCACTTGTCCTCCAAGATGTTCATGTCTTTTTTTTGTTCAGTTGATAAGAAATTGTTTTTTTGAGGAAAACATTTCAGGATTTCTCTCCATATAATGGACTTCTATAGTGTCCGCGAGTTTGAGCTTCCAAAATGCAGTTTCAGTGCAGCTTCAAAGGGCTCTAAAAGATCCCAGCTGAGGAAGAAGGGTCTTATCTAGTGAAATGATTGATCATTTTCTGAACAAACTGACAATTTCTATACCCAAGTGCTCATCTTGAATAGCTCTGCGTGAACTCTGTGTAATCCGGGTCAGTACAGTTAGGGTAGGTCGAAAAACTCGAAAACCATCCTACATTGCTGCAGAAGTACCGACCCAGTGTTTACAATGTGAACGTGCAAAGAAGAAACGCCCTTTACAAAAAAAGGTAAAACAGCAATGTAGGATGATTTTGAAGTTAGAGGAGAAAATAAGATGGGGGTTTTTCGACATACCCTAACTGTATTGACCTGGATTACACAGAGTTCACGCAGAGCTAGACAAGACGAGCATTTGAGGTTAAAAAGTATATAATATGTCATTTTTTAGATTGTTTTGCTAGATAAGACCATTATTCCTCATCTAGGATCGTTTAGAGCCCTTTGAAGCTGCATTTAAACAGCATTTTGGAAGTTCAAACTCACGGGCACCATTGAAGTCCACTATATGGAGAGAAATACTGAAATGTTTTCCTCAGGAAACATAATTTCTTTACGACTGATAAAAAAAAAAGAAAGACATCTTGAATGAGGGGGTGAGTAAATTATCTGTAAATTTTTGTTCTGTAAGTGAGCTTCTTTAACTTTCGTAGTTTTCAACCCAGGGCAGCCAAGGGCATTCTAGGAGAGTGATACAGTTCAATACACTCACACGTTCAGTGCACTTATTAATATGTGCGGACTCGGTTGTGAGTCTTTGTGTGCTTGCTTGGTTGTCTCCCACATGCACAAGCTCTACTGTACAAGCCCACAAACCGTGGTGGTGAATTAACAACACGAGCGCAACGCTGGCCTGTATCTCTCTTACACTGACCTTATATTCGAGCCGTGCCTTAATGCCACACATTAAGATTCCCCAAAACACTTCATCTTGGATGAAAGCAGACACATGGCTCTGGGCTGTACATGCACACCTGCAGCATTTGGGTTTGGAGCTGTATAGCATGAAGGCAGTTTTTCTGATGGCGTTTATCAGAGCTGCTGCACATGATTCATGAAATCACTGGCCATATGACTCATGGACTGGCAGAGACACTGTTGGACAAACAACCACACTGACTCACTAACACAGTAACTGACTCATCTAACTCACTGAAACCTATACCATATAAGTATCAGCATAGCTGACTACTGGCTTCACACATTCATAAATATATCAGGGCAGTGACTGAATGACAGTGAGTGATATAATGACTGTGAATCATTCTGGAGTCCTGTATACACTCATTAAGAAGCATATGAGTTGTGTCCCAAATGACATACTATACACAGTGTACTTGTACTATGTACTCAGCTGTCTATTTTATGTATTTTTTTATTTTTTTTCAAGCTTTGTTTTTTCGATTTTTGACGTTTTGCAGTGTGAACACACTACGGACACTATTTATACTACAAAATAGCACAGAATAGTGCATAAAGACACAAATGGGGAGGCATCTAGGGTTGGTGAGAATGTTTTTTTCTTTTTACATAAAGATTTTTACACGCCCTACAAACACTTTCACTGGCCTCACTAACAAAAATACAATATATTTATTTATACATACACCCACCCGGGGTTTATTTTTATTTTTATTTTACTTTTTACAGATATATTGCAAATTATGAATGACATTTTTGTGGTAGATTGTTCATCTTGTGAAAAGATTATAATATGTGACCCTGAACCACAAACCCAGTCGTAAGTAGCACAAGTATATTTGTAGCAATAGCCAACAATACATTGTATGGGTAAAAATTATCGTCTTTTCATTAGGATATTAAGTGAAGATCATGTTCCATGAAGATAATTTGTAAATTTCCTACAATAAATATAACAAAACTTAATTTTTGATTAGTAATATGCATTGCTAAGAACTTCATTTGGACAACTTCAAAGGCGTATTTCTCAATATTTTGATTTTTCTGCACCCTCAGATTCCACATTTTCAAATAGTTATATCTTGGCCAAATATTGTCCTATCCTCACAAACCACACATCAATGGAAAGCTTATTTATGCAGCTTTTAGATTATGTATAAATCCTAAAAGACTGATTTTGTGGTCCAGGGTCACATATAAACAGACATACACACACAGGAGGCAAAGTCCTCAACGTTTTTTTTTCTTTTTTAAATCAAACGTAAATTCATGTCCTAGTCACATTTTCTTGGTTAAATAAACATTACTTACACTATCAGAAAACTTGCGTTATTAAATTAGTCTTCTCATTAATGCCATTATATTGTTCATTCAGACTGATTTACGAATGCGGAATGCACATCAACACAAGAGGCGGGATTTATCACATGAACCAGTCACAGCTGATCATAACCAGACATATCCAATCATATCATGATGGAGGCATTGCCTCCTCTCACGTGACTTCCCCCAACAGTTACAGCCCACCAAACTCACGGCATGCTTTAGGTGGTTTGTTAAAACTCAGTGGGCTCAAGGGAGGTGAGTGATTTATACATTTTTAAATAATTTGTCCTCATCCAATATTTTGAAGAGACACTGCCTCCCTTGCCTCCTCGGAGAAAACGCCCCTTAGATATATATATAAGACAACCAAAAAAATGAATATAGTATTTGTTTTATAATATATAGATCTCGCAGTTCTATGTATTGTGTGTCAAATGTTCACTACCTCTGCAAACCTCTAAAAGATGCATTGAGATCGCATTTCTCCACCTTTTACTATTCTGAGCAAACAGTCCTTTGCCTAAATATAGACGTGATCTCAGACATAACAACCAGGCTTTGTCATTTTTTTTTTTTTTTCATATTCTTGCTGTGGCCAGTTATGTCCTTGGCCCAGCTTACACTGGTTTGATTTTGAAAACATTATGCTCGAGTGCTTTGTTGAGATCCCTTCGAGGTGAACATTGGCATGCTGAATGACTAATTCTGTTCAATATGGCTGCCAAGTGTGTGTACTGTATCACTCACTGTGCATGTCTACATATTAGTCTGGCTAGTTCCTATATCCAGTTCTGGCCGTTGCTCAGGCAACCGCCAACATCTCCCTTACAGTGCCCATTGCACATACAAACATCACATAGAAGATCCGCAGTCTCTTTCCTAACTACAGGACAAAATGATTGTGTAATTGCAGTGGATGGACTTGTCCTGCCCCGTCTTCTGCTGTGTGACGTTTGAGCTACGTTCAAGATTGGCACGATGTTGTGAAGGTTTGTGCGATGGATGAACTTCAGACAGCCTTCAAATCAAGCCTCTGTAACTGGTTGCCCGCCAAATTGTGCTTGTAACACTGTTTACAGCAGAAGAATCGCCATGTGCGGTCTGACCTGCCGTTGTGTTTTGCATCGACTCGGTCCATCCCTCTAGTCCCTCTCTTCTGGTCCTCAGGCAGTGAAAAGATACAGTTGGTTAAGTCTCCTGAACACAGAGCTGAAGGACAGGGATATTGTGTTCTGAACTGCAGTGAACTTGTTGACGCAAGAGCATGGGTGCCAGAGTATTGTAAACAAAGCTGTGGTGTCAGTCAGATGGGCTCTGCTGTGAATGGAAAGCACTAGTGGGACAGCTTTCAATTTTTTAACAGGAAGTGTACGGCAACCAACAAATAGCTTACTTATATGATATAATTTGATAACTCTATCCCACCATTCGGTTTGGGTGGGTTTGATTTTTTACATTTTTTGAAAGAATTCTCTTATGCTCAACATGGCTGCATTTATTGGCAACATCTTTCCTGTGAGTGGGCGTGGTTTCAGCACAGACACGGACACGCCCCCAGCATTTGAGAGCAGAAAATACTGCTTATTTTTTCACAATTCTGACAACTTATTTACTTGCCATTATTTTTTAATCATTCAAATTTGGCTCAGTGGTTATTAACACATTTTTCTGTGGTGTGACAAACTCAGGACACATAATTAATATTGCTTTACACTGGGGTGGAAGAAAAAATCGATTCTCCGATGCATCGCGATTCTCTCTTCAACAATTCAGAATCGATTCTGAGCTTGTTTTTTTCCCACATGTGGCACGTGTGCGCGCTTTGGTCGACGCAGAAACAGGCCGTCCTCCCGCGGCGCAAGCAATTGAAGTGAAAGGGTTTCATAGCACAGCCCAGGGCTTTCTGCGTTTGGTGTGAAAGACGCTAGACACGTGCATGTTGCTTGACAGTGTGTGCTTCCACCTGCACTGTTTTACTTTAGACATGCTTTCATTAATGCCATTTGGAATGCAATACTATTAGATGCACGAAACTTGAGCACTGACGGACTTTGACGTGCGCTTTGTGTTTGTTGTCCTGAAGATCGATTGCAGCTGCAGTTAAATGCACTTCCATTTTTGAATACTTTTATATGAAATTGATGTTCACACAGTCAGTTATGTTTTCAGAGCAGGACAAAACATCTGATATATTGAAATAGATCTGTGTATTAGTGTGAATACGGTCTGTTAAGGCTGCCACTGTCTGTGATTTCATCAGTAATAATCAAAAAAAGAAAAACCTGCAACTATTTTCTGAAAACTTTGAGATACTTAAAGAACACTTATTTTAAATAAGTGATTGTTTTAAAAAAGTAGCCTGTTTATATAATAAAAAAATAAAGTTTGCACATAATAAATTTGATATAAAATTTATATGAAAATGTAGCCATGTGCAGTAATATTGAAAACTGAGAATGTAATGCATAGCGATATTGAGTTGATAATAAAAATTGTAATTGAATTGAATCATGAAACCAGTGAAGATTCACACCCCTACTTTTAAGATGGCAGTACTGACATACAGAGATTCCAACTATGAACAAAAAGCAAAGAAACTGCAATTTTGATTAAAATGTGAGGTTGTAAAGATGTATTTGCACAACAGAAAAATGTAGATCAAGAATCGTTTTGGAATCGGATCGTGACTCCCAGAATCGGGTGGGATTGTGAAGTGCCTGAAGATTCCCACCCCTACTTTACACTGACTTTAATATTTTATATTCAATTTAAATAGCTATTTTCTATTTAATTAGATTTTAAAATCTAATGTGAATATGATGTAATTATGATAGTAAATCTGAATTTTCAGCATCATTCATTCCAGTCAGATGATCGTTTAGAAATCATTCTAATATGCTGATTTGGAGTTCAAGAAACATTTCTTATTTTTATCAGTGTTGAAAACAGTTGTGGCATGTTATAAACAATTTTTTTTTTGTTTTTGTGGAAACCATGATACTTTTTTAATTCTTTCATGAATAGAAAATTCAAAAGAAGAATTTATTTACAGAATTTATTTGAAAAAGAAATCTTGTGTAATACTGTACAAGTAAAAAACAACTTTGATTAATTTTATGTATTCCCGTTGGGAAAAAAAATGTCCTTAAAAAATCAGACTGACCCCCAAGTTTTTGAATGGCAGTGTATATTATATAAAGAGAGTTTGTATATTTAAAATGTTAATTTATTTTTATATTTATAACATATTTCTGCTTTTTAATATTTTGTGAAAAATAAAGCAAAAATGTATGTGTGTGTGTGTGTGTGTATAATATATGTGAAAAAAATGTAATTTTATGAAATATTATTGCAATTTAAAACAGTGGTTTTCTATTTTATTATACTTTAAAATATAATTTTAAAAGTAGATTTTTTCTTTCTTTTTTTTAAAGAAATTAATAATTTTATTCTTCGAGGATATGTTAAATGGATAAAAAGTGATAGTAAAGACTTATGTTGTTAGAAAAGATTTCTCTTTTGAATAAATGCTTCATCATTATTCATCAAAGAATAAGGTATCACAGGTTTAAAAATAATAATAAGCAGCACAACTGTTTCCAACATTGATAATTAATCAGCATATTAGAATGATTTCTGAAGGATCATGTGACACTGAAGACTAGAGTAATCGCTGATGAAATTCAGCGCTGTGTCACAGAAATAAATTATATTTTAAACTATATTAAAATAGGAAGCTAATATTAGAAATTGCAATAATATTTCACAGTATTACTGTTTTTTCTGTATTTTCGATCAAATAGATTCAGCCTTGATGAGCATAAGAGACTCCATTATGTAATATTATATTTAATTTTAAAACAGAGCTGTATGTTTTCATCTAGCATATTACTATTTGGAAATATTGTAAATATTTAGTTCTGAGGTTATTTATTTTAGTTAGGTCATTTCAGCGTGTAGTTGAAATAACCATGAAAACCAGCTTTTAGAAAGCAACATTGGAGACACAATTTTAGCAAGTATATATATATATTTTATTTATCTATGCCTCCCCACTGTTAAAAAACTCACTAAATTGGCATAGAAGAGTTTTAGCATTGACAAATTGGCATAATTCACCTTTAAAGAGTCAGTACAGTCTGTCCTGTAGTGTATATGTTCATACACTGTACTCTGCTTTACTCGGCCTCTGACCCTCCCCCCGCCACCTCCTTCACTCAATAGCTTGTTCAGGATTTAAGTGTTTTCCTGACGCAGTGGAGATATTTACCATGTCTTCTGTCCTCTTTTATCTTCCTCTTCTACCCCGTAATCTCTCTATTCTCTACCTTTCTTTCTTTCATTTAGTGACTACATAATCAAGGAGAAGACAGTCCTCCTGCAGAAAAAAGACAATGAAGGTTTTGGCTTTGTGCTGAGAGGAGCCAAGGGTAAGAGCAGTATATTCTTTTTACATATAAATATATGTTTCAGTATTTCATTAGTCACAAAGTTATATCACATATTTGTCATTATGCAGTAAATAGACAGTCATAAACAGAATCATCACAAATATGTCACTTGTTTTTGTTACTAAAGTTGATGGTGTGATGGCTAAAAAACAGTGACATTACCCAAAAAAGACTGTGCCCCAGAAACTGACAAAAATTCTTTTAATAAATCAACCCCCCTTAAAGTCATTGAATAATTCACACACTGCATAAGAGGGTACATTGACTCTTGCTCTTTATCTCTTACACACACATTTATACTGATGCGCTCCAGAACTGGAATGAGAACATTCGACGTAATCTTTTATCACTGTTCATCTTCTTTTTCATTTTCTCATAACTGTTCGTGTATTGTAAACCTCAGTAGAACATTCTGCACATGCACGCTACACTGATTATATAAATGTCCTCTCTTTGTAGCTCAGACCCCTATAGAAGAGTTCACTCCCACCCCAGCCTTTCCAGCACTGCAGTACCTTGAGTCTGTTGACGAGGGAGGCGTGGCTTGGAGAGCTGGTCTGCGAATGGGAGACTTCCTTATCGAGGTGTCTGCTGAACTGCATCATGGAACTTATATTCCGTTCTTCCCTCTTTATCACTACTTGAAGTCTCTCTAGATCTGTCCTCATTACTCAAGGTCTCTTTTTCTGTATCTTTCTGTATATGGTTTCTTTCTCTTTTCCAGGTGAATGGTCAGAATGTGGTTAAGGTGGGACACAGGCAGGTGGTCAATATGATCAGGCAAGGTGGGAACAGCCTTATGGTCAAGGTGGTCATGGTTACCCGGAACCCTGATATGGAGGAAGGGGTCAGAAAGAAAAGTAAGAGATACGAATTCAAACAGCAGAGACAACATTGAAGCATTATATGATGATGATGATGATCATCATGACACCAGTGACACTCACTCTCTCTCTCTCTCTCAACACAGTCCCACAGCAGAGTAAAAGGCTGAGCACACCGGCTATCGCTCTGCGCTCTAAATCCATGACATCAGAACTGGAAGAGATGGGTAAGATGTGGGAAATGGGAGGATAGAAGAATGGGGGGAAAGCTAGTGCAGTGTTTCCCAGCCTATTTTGACCCCTACAGCCCCTTCACTACTCAATTACCCCTTAATCAACACAAACCAGAAATGTTTTGTTTTAATTTATATTATGCTGGATATCATTTACAATTATCATTCTATCAAGTGACAATGTCAGGTGTTTTTATGTAGTACATACTCTACTGTTCAAACGTTTGGGCTCATTAGGACTTTTTTTTTTAAAGAAGTGTAATATGCATACCAAGGCTGCATTTATTTGATCAAAATGCAGTAAAAACTGATACCTTTAAGTGTTATAACCCAGCTTAAAATAGCCTTTTTCTAGTGAATTTATCAAAGCTGAATTTTCAGTAGTCATTTACTCCAGTCTTCAGTATTACATGATCTGATTTGTTGCTCAAGAAACATTTCTTATTATTATCGATGTTAAAAATGTTTCCCTGTCATACATTTAGTCATACATAAAGTTAAAGGGATAGTTCACCCAAAAATGAAAATTAGCCCATTATTCACTCACCCTCCAGGCATCCTAGGTATATATGACTTCCTTCTTTCAGACGAATCCAGTCAGAGTTATATTAAAAACTATCCTGGCACTTCCAAGCTGTAGAATGGCATGGGCAGGTGTTTCTCTTCATCAGTCTGAAACAAGTCCAATAAAGTGCATCCATCCATTATAATAATATATAATAAAATACATTATAAAAAGTGCCTCACATCACTCCGATGGGTGAATAAAGGCCTCCTGTAGCGAATCAATGCATTTTAGTAAGAAAAAACATCCATATTTAAAATGTAAGAATCACTTTAATCTAGCTTGCGCCAGCTAGTTGTTCACAGAAGCAGCTCCGGACATTGCGTATGCGCCACGTTGGCAACGCGAACACGCCGTGGAGAAACCAAAACAAATAACGCTCACAAATTAGAAGTGCAAAACGAGGATTTGTAAAGAAAAATGTTGGAGGATTTCGATATAAACCAAAAGGAGACTGGATTTCTTTTGCTAAAGTAAGGAAACTTGGCTTCCTTTGCTCCTGTAAACAAACATTGGTTTGTGGAGACTCATCGGCGCATGCGCAACGCCGACGTCCTATATGTCATCCGCCCAGAGCTGCTTCCGTGTACGACCAGTTGGCGCAAGCTAGATTAAAGTGATTCTTACGTTTTAAATATGGATACTTTTCTTACAAAAATGCATAGATTTACTACAAGAGGCCATTATTCACCCCCGGAGCTGTGTGAGGCACTTTTTATTATGGATGGCTGCACTTTATTGGACTTGTTTCGGACTGATGAAGGGAAACACCCACCCATTGCCATTCTAAAGCTTGGAAGTTCCAGGATAATTTTAATTTTTAATTTTAATAATAATAATGGGCTAATTTTAATTTTTGGGTGAACTGTTTTTTTTTAAAAGCACAGTGTTGTGATGCTTAATATTTGTCTGGGGGAAAAAATGTGTCATCATTTGTCATCAAATTATTTTAAAGAGATGGTTCACCCAAAAAAGAAAATTCTGTCATTCAGTTCTCACCCTTATGTTGTTCCAAACCCATAAGACCACAAGTTAAGATATTTTTGATGAAATCTGAGAGCTTTCTGACCCTGCATAGGTCAACGTACTGCAACGTAACTGACACGTTCAAGGCCCAGAATGGTAGTAAGGACGTCGATAAAATAGTCCACGTGACATCAGTGATTCAATTGTGAATCTATGAGAATACATTTTGTGTGCAAAGAAAACAAAAATACTGACTTTATTCAAAAATGATATTTTATGTTCCGAAGATCTTATGGGTTTGGAACGACATGAGGGTGAGTAATTAATGACAGAATTTTCATTTTTGGGTGAACCATCTCTTTAAACATTTTGAACAGTAATGTATATAATATAGCATTATTACATACAAAACGTACATAACAAATCATGCTAAATAATTGTAAACAATTATTTTAATCTATTAGCAGCCCTAATGTGTTAAGGAGTAATCTCTGTGTTAGGGGTTCAGCAAAAAGCAAAACTGTATCAGCACTCCCTGCTTATGTAACCCCTGGGGTTTGCATACCCTCGGCTGGGAATCACTGCACTAGAGGTCAGGACCAGGTTTAGAGAGAGAGAGGACAGTAAAGAGAGAAATTTAAGATAGGATGAAAGAGCCAAATAGTTTAAGAAATAGAATAGTTTGAACGGTCAGAAGGGGAAGGGATGGAAGAAGAGAGAGTGAATGGGAGAATAAACCATCAAAGTGATACACTGAAAGGAAAAAGAAAGGATGGAGGGAAGTGTTTGAACTGGATGGCATAGAGATAGAGAGGAAAAGAGAGAGAGAGACAGCATTAAGAATGTTCTTTCACTGTTCTTTCAGAAGTTCCACACTGTCACTACCAGCACCCCCACTACAGGTAACCCCCCAAAAACTGTCCCCTCCCGACCCTTATATCCCCCCCCTGCCTTCCACCTTATCCCTCAATCCCACACCTGCAACCCCTCTTAGCTTTAACCCTAAACCTCAATCTAAACCACCTTCCTTGTAGTCACACACCTCTGGCTCTCAGAGAAACAAGTTTCTGAGTGCTGCGCGTGTTGCTGTAGTAACGCAGCGGGCGGTGGGCATTGCCAGAGAGGCACGGTATGTGCCGGCTCAAGGTGTCACCATCACTGACAATCAGTTTACCAATCAGGCTTACAGAACATCAAGAGAATCAGACTAGACCATTTCAGAGGTCCACCACCAAGACAAACACTGCTTATTGTCATCTGTATCCAAATCGATGTGTGCCTTCCCCTATCAACCAAAACCAAACCAAAACCACCTCTGTAGTCCATTGAGGCATGTTTTCCCTTCTCCCTTCTCCCTTCTCTTCAGCCCAAGCAATATTCTCAGAGATCACAGTCCCTAGTGGCACTTTGTCTACTGTAAATGCTCAATGCTCTTCTCAGCCCAGTTCCCATAATTCAGTAGTCATGCTTAGTCAAGTCAAGTCAAGTCACCTTTATTTATATAGCGCTTTCAACAATACAGATTGTGACTAAGCGGCTGTACAGTATTAAATAGGAAATAGTGCATCAGTAATGCAAAAGGGCAACAGTAAACACTCAATTTTCAGCTAAAGGCAGTTCATCATTAAATTTAATGATGTCATCATCCAGCTCAGTTCAGTTCAAATAGTATACGATATCAAAGTATAGTTAGTGTGAGGTGTGATGCAATTCAGTAATAGTTAGTACTGATTATAGCACTCAATCAGATTGGCTGGTTTCTACGCAGGTTCTGGTAATCGGGGTGAACAGGTTTTAATTCTAAACATAGTCATGTTTACAATGAACACTTCTAAGCAAGAACTAAGTGTAAAAAGATCATGGTATTGAATTTTTATAAAGATATTCACAGTTTATTGGAAGCACTTAGTAGCATGTAAAAAGGACATCCTTGTGCAAACAGTGCATATCCACTACAGATGGACAATATTTCAGCTGTCATATTAATACCATTATAAGTTAAACAGGCCAATATGTATACACTACTGTTCAAAAGTTTGGGGTCAGTAGTATCAAAGGGGTCAAAATGTGAACAAAATTCATCAGATGGGACCATAAAGACCTTTACACTGTTACAAAGACTTTCTATTTCAAATAAATTCTGTTCTTTTGAGTTTTCAATTTATCAAAGCATCCTGAAAAAATGTGCCCCACTTTCCACAAAAGTATTAAACAGTTTTTCGACATACCCTAACTGTCTTGAGCCAGAATACACAGAGTTCAGGCAGAGCAAGAAAAGACGAGCATTTGAGATTAAAAAGTATTTAAATGGTATTTTTATAATAAAAATAACCGATCGTTTCGCTAGATAAGACCCTTCTTCCTCGGCTGGGATCGTTTACAACCGCATTTGGGATCATTTGAAGCCGCATTTAAACCGGACTTCTCCTTTAATGGCAAAATGAATGTTTAGAACTGTAAACTGATATTTCCTACTGACACACTACATCAAAAGATAAAAATAACGGACTTAAAACCATTTTAGCTGATGAAAATACCAGTGTTCTAATAATTTTGGCCACCACTGTATGTTTAATTTCTTTGTCAATAGTTAATAGGTCTACATTTCTGAAATGAATTGTGGAATAAGAACGTTATAAGAAAGTTTCTGATGTTGTGTAGATTCATCTTATATTGGCCAATGTATCAGTTATTGAATTCTATGTATCAGCAATTGTCATCGACCAAAATTTCTTTATCTATGCATCCCTAGAATACAGCTTTTGTTTTCAGACAATATTTTCCAGTTTCATTGTTGACAGAGTCTGTTATGCCATTATTTGAATTAACTACCACTTTGTTGTGTACCACTTCATCGGATGATCAGATTTACCCATCCCTAAACATAGAAACATACAAAAGGCAAAGTGTGGTTGTTTTTTTCCTGTCTAAGTTTTTTTGGTCCAGAATAGGCTACTATGTACAACAGACTTACTGGCAGATGTCTATAGACTAATGTAGGGCACAAGACTAATGCATGTCTGCTGTTACATTTAATGTGGTTTAAGTTAATACTCCATTATGATAACTTGATCAAAGTGCTTTTGATGTGTCTTTAGTATCTTCTCAGCATACTGAAGGTGTCTCAGGTGTTTATCGTGTGCAGGTATTATGTTATTTAATACCATGTGCTTAATGAAATGCAGCACTTTAATGTGAGCAAAGAACTCTCACCTTTTCAGATGTGCTCACCTCTCCACCTGGTGCAGTGCCCCACCTCACTGGCTGTCATGCTCCAAAGATAACCAAGATTGCTCTAGCATGAATGTCTTGCTGTACTGATACCTTATAAAACACAGGCAGCATCACTTAAATGTAAAAAGAAAGATAGAAACAACTCTAGGAAGACAAAAGAGCAGATTATTTAGTTTTAACAGACAAGCAGATCAACCCCTCCTCTAATTCCCCTGGAATCCCTAAGCTTTAAATGCATACAGAAACACCGACACACACAATCCCTACACACTCACTTGTGGCTTTTATGAACCTTTCCTGCACACTTTTGTCGCACGGGTTGTTTTGTAGTTGATTGACTGAAATCCGAACTAACCTGTCTTATAACCTCCCTAATCTTTCTGTCTGTTCTGGCATTCCATACACAGTGGACAGAGGTAAGAGACACTTCAGTTTCACTGGGAGTGTGCATTTTGTGTGCATCCTGGAAATGAGTGTTTTTTTCTGTATGTTTATTTGAAGTGCCTGACCTAAGTTAAAAATAAAGTGTTTAACCTCTTGCTGCTTTGTTAGTTGATGGGAATGTGATTACAGCATTAACAGTTCATACAGTATTACTACAGGCTGATGGGTGTTCTGCCTTGCATTGACTCTCTGTTTGCTTGATCACAGCCTCTGCCCCATGGAAAAAAAAATCAGGTAAAGCACTTTGTCTGCTCTATCTGTATGGTATGAGACACTTGACCTAATTGGTCTGCAAATATTTCTTATTGGATGAAACCTGTCCATCTGTTACAGAGTTCGAGTCTTCACAAGCTACAGAGAAGAAGAGGACAGTTTATCAGATGGCTTTGAGTAAGAGGGTCAATGGTTTTGTTATACATCTGGTCATATATAGATAAAGGGATAGTTCACTCAAAAGTGACAATTCTGTCATTAATTACTCATGTTAATGTTGTTCCAAACCCATAAGACATGGGTTTGCTCATGTGTCATCAGTGGTTCAACCTTAATTTTGTGTCGTTACATGAATACGTTTTGCTCTCAGATTTAATTTAAAAAAAAATGTATTTGTGTGCTGAAGATGAACAAAGGTCTTACGGGTTTGGAAAGACATAAGGGTGAGTAATTAATGACAGAATTTTCATTTTTGGGTGAACTATCCCTTTAAGAAATCAAGGAATAGGTCATACAAAAATGTATGTTATGTCATCAATTAGTCACTATTACATAATTCAAAATTGTATAACAGAGGCTACGTTTACACTAGTGCATTTTCGTTTTAGTGTAAATTTGCTTCATTTACACTACCCCGGTGTTTTTTTGACCCTCGAAAATGGAGACGTTTTAAAACTGTGGGGTTGCATTTCAGTGTAAACAGACCAAAAAGGAGACTTCTGAAAACGTTGGTGTGGTTGCGTATCTTTGGTGACCGTGTAAAAAACAACACCATACTCATTATGAATGTTCATGTGACATGCGTTTTCGGTTCTGTAGTGTGGACGGAATCGTTTTTATTTATTTATTTCTTTTTTGGCATTTTGCTTTATTATGACAGGACAGATCAGAAGTGACGAAGTGGGAGAGAGTGATGGGAATGAGATCGGCAAAAGTCTTTAAGTCGGGATTCGAACACGGGACGCCCGGAGCGTAACGCCGCTGTATGTCGGTGCGCTGGCCACGAGGCTATTGGCGCCGACAGAATCGCTTTTATTTTGAAGTGCCGTTTTAAAATGAAAACGCATTGGTGTAAACAGAGCCTGAGCGCCAAAGAGATATTTAGCATAATGTCTGAGCCACTCTATTACATACAATGAAAATGGACTGAGACCAAAAATAGAACACCATGAAGCATCAGAAAAATAGTCCTAGTCCTAGTCCAACCATATTCCAAGTCATTTGGAGTCACATGATAGTTTTGTGTGAGGTATAGTTGTGGTCAAGATTTTCAGTTTACTTTCATTGTATAGAAAAGAGCTGCTTTGCTATTCTGGGTATAAATAAATCCCACTGAGTTCCATGGAAGAAAGAAAGGTTTTTAAAGAAACATGGGTGAGACAATGATGATGGAGTTATCATTTGTTGGGTAGACATCTCCCTCAAATCAATTCAAGCTAAGAATAAATAGTTTGTAAATTAATTAACTGATTAATTCTCTCTCTGTCTTTTATTCTATGACAGATAAACTGGATGAGATTTTAGCAGCAGCACAGCAGACCATCAGTACCAATGACGCCCCAGGGCCCCGGGTTCAGGGGGTAAAAAGAGAGCGGGGCAGAGGCTTTTATAATGAGGTGTGTTTGTGTGTGAGACCATTGAAAGAGTTATTAAAGATCACTAAGATCATGATGATTATGAGATTAGATTTGTTAGATGATGCTCAGGAAAGTTTTTGGCAGAAATTGTTTGGCAAAATTGCATTCTTATAAAAATTGGTGCATAATTTTCTTAATGTTTTTTCGCTGTATTTTGGCAGCCGATTTTCGACCAGTCGGGAATGGGTATGACAGCATCTGGGGCAGGGCTAGGCTACGACCGTGGTCAATTTGTGTCTGGCCACGGCCCCCCGCACGGTATGCTGCGACAGAAGTCCATCGGTGAGGCTGTCTGTTAGTCCATCTGTCTGTCTGCCCACCTGTCTGTCTAACCATACTGCTGTACGTCTATGGTACGTGCTTTTAGAGCACTCAGAAGAGTGCAGCTGTGGGTTTGCTTCAACGCTTATTGTCTGTAATGTTTTGTTGCTCTAGAATAGACGCCGTACATTTCAATTTGTTAAAACAATCCATAAGAATCTTGTCAGGGGTTTGACTGGGTTACAGAAGAAACCAATTGCCATAACAAAGGTGAATTAATTTTATCTGGTGCTCAGCATCAGTGTTCATTCTTGGTTGGACTATCAAATTTAAAGCCCATTTATAACCCCCAAGATTATTAGCACACTATCTGTAGGATAAGAAATGCTTTCTGTCCCATGCCTAAAATATGTAAAGCTGGCAATGTCAACATGTGATTAAATGTTCAATATGAAAATTTCTTGGGTTTTTACAATTGGGAACTGTATTTGTAAAATAAGAGCCTTTGTTTATTTTGCATGCCATGAAATACAGCTATTGTGTATTTGTGTCACTTCTTGCGTCATCAGGTAGACTTAATGTATATATTGCATTTGTCCTTGTATAACACACTGTAACTAAAACTGGTCTGCACTGACACAGAATAGCATTGCTGAAGTAGAGAGGTGAATGGCTTGTACATGTTACTGCTGGGAGATTGCCCAGTTATGGTAATAACAGACAAGCTGACAGACAGACAGATGTACTACAAGATGGTCTCATTTCTGTATCCCATTTTGTTGCCCTCTGCTTATTTTTAGGAAATAAAGATATATTTTCCTTTCCTTCCCTTTTCTCCTTTCCAGCTCTTGTGCATTCTCTTTCTTTCTCACACATATTTTTTTTGTCTGTTTTGTAGCACTCGTTTCTATTCATTCTCCCTTCATTTATTTCCTTGAAAATGTATTTCATCTCTCTTTATGGTTTTCTTTTTCTACAGGGGTTCCAGAAGAGGAGAAGCAATTCCTTCATCCTCCAGCCATGAAGTTTGCCCGCAGTCTTTCAGTACCTGGCCCAGATGACATCCCTCCTCCGCCTACTACAGCTCCCCCTGAGCCCCCTTTCTCCTCAGCTCCCCCTCTTGGCTTTAGGGGCAAGACATCCCAGCAGCCATCTGTTTCGGTGTCCCAATCCACTTCTTCTTCTGCACATTATCAGCTCTACTCGCAGTCAGTACATGTCACTCATGGACCCAGAGACAGGTCCCCTGGACCACCTGCTGGGTCCGCAACTGGGGACCTCTCTTACTCCCACGCTCAAGCCCACCCCTCTGTGCCAAGCAGGACTGCCTCCAGGAAGGTGATTGGGTACACAGGGGATCTTGCAGGGGCTGGAGGAGCACCAGGAGCCAAGGCTGCAGCATTGAGAAGAGGCTACAGCAATGCAGTCCCACCCACTAGTGTCGCTACTGTAATTCCCCAACAGCAGCAGACTACTCAGAGCCAACCTTCCAGGATGGACCGCAGTGCGATTGGGGCAGGAGCAGGGGCAGGTGGTGCACCGAAAGGGGGTGCCCGGAGAGGGAAGGGGCCCCTGGTGAAGCAGTCAAAGGTGGAGGATCTGCGTCAGGGTCAGGGAACACTGGAAGGGAAGGGGTCAGTGGAGAAGAGCTCAATTCCTATCCCAACCATCATCGTTAAAGCCCCTTCCACCAGCAGCAGTGGTCGCAGTAGCCAAGGCAGCAGCATGGAGGCTGAACCGCCTCCTCCAGGAGAGAGTGACAGTTCTAAACCCCAACCTGTTGTTCCCCCACCTGCACCCACCGTTCCACCACCAGCCCCTCCATCTATGCCTGCTCCTCCACCTCCATCACTGCCATCACTTCGTACTCAAGAGAGCTTGGACTTCACCAGCCAGTTTGGTGCTGCCATAGTAGGGGCAGCTCGCAGGGATCGAGAACGATTCCATGAAGCACGACGAAAGAGTGCCTCCTTTTTTCTTTCTGCTGAGGAAGAGCTGGGTGGAGCAGAAGTGGGAGGACGGACCCAGACTTCTCAACAGCAGCTGAGTTCCCAGCCTTCACCACGCCTGCGACCATCCAAATCTATAGATGAAGGCATGTTCTCAGGTGATACTTTTATCCACCACACACGCAGTATGCCTCCTGCCTTTGGCCTGCCTGAGTACTCCTCACCTGCTCCTCCTGGGGATTACCAGCCTAAGTCTGTACCTGCTGACTTCTATGGGGCGGGAGGCCGACAACAGCAGCAGCAGCAAGCCTCCACCACAACTTTCATTCACCCATTAACGGGGAAAGTTCTGGACCCTTCATCCCCACTAGGCTTGGCACTGGCTGCACGGGAACGTGCCTTGAAAGATGATGGTCGCATACGCAGGGAGAGGACCACTGAACATCATTTTACCCGTCAGTTGTCCAGCATTGGGGCCTTTCCCTCATCCACTGCACAACCAACGTCACACATCTCCTATTCAATGGCCTCGTCTTCCTCTGCAACCTCCTCTGCTGCTCAGTCCTCAAGCTCCTCCTCGTACTTAGTTACCTCCTCATCCCTAGCTGCCACCACCACGTCCACTCGGCCTCCATCTCCCAGGATCCTGCGTGGAGCAGGAAGCAGCTGGGGTGAGGAAGCAGGGGTTGGAGAGCGTGCAGATAGGGAGGCTGCTGGCACCTCCGCTCCCAGAGAAGGCCTAAGAGTTCGTTTCTCAGAGGATAAAACAGTCCACACGCACCACTATCAGTCTCAGCACTATCAACCCACCTACAAGGAGCGCGAACGTGAGCGGCAGAGAGAGAGGTCACGAGAAAGAGAGAGAGAAAGAGAGAGGGAAAGAGAGATAGAAAAAGCTCAGACCCAGTTACAGCAGCAGTCCACACAGCCAACGCCCCAGCAGCCTCGACGCCCCTCGTTCTTGAGGATGGAGAGCGAGGCTGGGGCATACATCCTTTCCTTGACACCACCTTCCCCACCTCCAACATCAGCCCCTACACGTCCCTCAGCAGGAGCTGCAGGTGAAGGTGAAAGTGGCACCGGTCTGATGGTCCTCCCTCCCCCAGCTCCCTCAGTAGATGTAGATGATGAGTTTGTGTTTGCTGATCCTCTGCCTCCACCTCTGGAGTTTGCCAATAGTTTTGATCGTGGTTTGAGTTACTCTGCGATGATGTCTCACAATGTGGCAGCCCGCCAGCAGCTTCATCCTCATCCTCATCCTCATCCTCCACCTCCACCACCACCTCCCCCACCACCTCCTCCCCCTCCAAAAGACTCTTTCATGAGTGGGTTCCCACCTCACACACCCCTGCCCTCACCCCAGGCAGGAGATTCCACAACTTCCAGCCTTACTTCCTATGACAGTGAGGTCGCCAACCTCACCCAGTCAGCCCCGTCTCCCTCTCCATCTTCCCCCAACCCACTACCACCTCCCTCCCCCTCCACCTTGCAGCCCTCTGGGCCACCTCCACCTCCTTCTGTATCACCTCC